>OY757940.1:13638208-13825708 GCA_963585895.1 Sepioteuthis lessoniana | reverse complement strand
ACACAGATTATTATAAAATAATAAAACGGCAATATAATTTAAGGATTATATTAACGCTATATCACACACCATTTCCAACAGCTAATGCATTGACTGTATGTAGAAAAATTGATAACAAGGTAATCCAAGTGGAAGGAGAGATTTATTAAGAAGTCGACACTATAGCATTTTGGTTCTACTGAACCATCATCAGGACCATGAGGGGTGATATTAGCGATGTTAAGTCAACAATGGATGTTTAAAAAGGCAAAATACAAAAACCTAAGGGAAAATTTGTATAATATGAACTAGTTGACCATTTAATTGGTGAATCAGGGTTTGTTGTTTTAAATTACGTCATTTGACTCTGGAATATTGTATAGAATTTTTGTTATGTTTGTTTAACGAGAAAGATTTAGAGTCAAATGGGAAGAAAAAGAAAGAAAGAAAAACAAAAAGAAAAATACAAAGTATAAAATTATGATATATGTGGAAAATATTAATTAAAGATATTGGGGCTTTTTAGAATGGATCTGCCCAAGTAAGGAGAAATATTATAAAAGCCAGGATGAGTATTTAGGGAATTAAAGAATGAGATAGCAGCGGCTTCGAAAATTCATCTTAGACTTTTATTAATGCATTGACTGTAAACACTAATCAGAACATCATGGCAGCCAGCCAGACAACTACGATAAACCAATTTCATGATAGCACTATAGAATATAAATTCATATGAATATAAACTCTTAATGTGTAAGATTTGCATGACTGATATAATTGTGTTTTCAGAGAAAAATTACATTCATCATACACTCCTGGAGTAATGAGAGTTTAATGAGACATAATGATAGTGAGGTGCCTGTGGTGTAATGGTTATTGTCATAAGACACGAGTTCAAATCCTGGACGAAGCTGATTGCATTTCACATAGCACTAATACCCTTGGGAAAAGTATGAATCCAGTTATTCTCCCTCCAGCTATGGGTAAATAGCAGAACAGACTGGGTTCTTTAGCCTTTGTTAAGCAACCAGTCTAGGAGAAGGAAGACTCTGAATTAAAACCTGTTAAACTCCGCTTAGAAATTGACCTTGTGTCAAATCCCGAGGGTGTGTAAATACATGTAATGATAGTTTATTGAATATAGACATATTAGTATTATCAATGTACTTGTATAGCACAACATTTTTAATAAAGGTTATTTTATTGATGATTAAAATCTTGATATTGCCCAGTCGGCTGGGGCTGTAGAATACACCGACTGCTTCTCTGCAGAGGGGTAAGACCCCCCCCTAACGAGTGTCCTGGATATGACACTAAACAATCTGATGGTGAGGTTCCAGCAATGCTCGAGCTTTCGGGAATGCGGAGTACTCCTTCATTACCATCTCTCCCAGGTCCACTCTGGCCCGGAGCGGTAGCACCTGATAAGGCCCTATCTATGGGTTAAATAGAACTAACAGCATTCTTATGCTAAACTGAATTGTTTGAGTAAACTGAATAGCTTAAAATAGAAATGTTTTTGACAATTAAACCGTACTTACACTTAAACTGCGTGCTTATGCTTAACTGAATTATTTCAAATAGAACTGTTTTTCGACATTAAAACTGTATTTACACTTAACTGAATTGTTACATATAACTTCTTGAATAGTTTGAAATAAATGTTTTTGACAATTAAACTGTACTTATGCTAAACTGAATTGTTTTAAATAGAACAGATTATTTACATAAAAATGGATTTGGCATTGAATAACCTACACAGGTTGATATGCCTTAAAACTCAACAAACCAAACCAAACCTTGATTCTACTAGTAACCTCCTGTATGTTTGGGGATTGACCTATATATTCTAACCCAGAATTTTGAGCTCAAAATCTTGAGGTCGATTTATATGCCAGATTGACTTATACACCACAATTTACTGTATATTGGTGCAAACAATATGTGAAATTGTTAAAGCTCAAAGATATCCCGATGCAATTTTATAACTGACAAACCAATCTTTCAAAACATACCAAGATGAGGATATTAGTCTTAATGTGTAGGATTATACAAAAAAAACCCTCAGAACTACAGACATGTAACAACCCCCTCTTTCCCTCCCCTTTTGCAGGTAGAGCAACTTTTCTGTTGCTAACAATACATAGTGAGAGCAAAATTTGTTATTTTTCAGATACTCAATGTAAGGTATTTTCCTACTGGTTGTTTGTTGACTAATTTGATGTGTCGAAACATTGTGAGGCAGCCCCAATATTGCATAGGATCATAAAATATCATCATTAAGAGTTTTATTGTTTTCATAAGTAAACTTGGCTACCTTAGTTGAGGGTGATCCGAAGGCTCCCTTTTCAATAGCTACTACACCAAGGTGTAGGGGAGGGTGCTACTCCATTCCCTGGATTGCTCCACTTTACCCTTGATTCTTACCTTATAATGCTGAGTGTTAAGCAAGGCAATATCAAGAACCATTTTTTGAGTTTTTGGTATGGCTCGACCTGAGATTAAACCCCGGTCTCCTGGACCATTGGCGAACACTCTACTCATTAGTTCATGACACAAAATTGTAAATTAAACTATCTTATTTTATTTGTTTTTTATTTATGATTTATTGAATTCTTTGAACATACCCTCTATTTTGCAAATTTTCTGAAAATGAATTGCCCACTCTACGATGTTTCAGCTTGATGGCATATCAACCTTCATGGGTTATTTGATGACAAAGCCATCCTTGTAGGAAAACAGTCATTGTACTATTTAACCCATCGCTGGGGAGGTATAAGAGGGTTCATGCCTTTCCAAAGAGTATTAGTCTAAAAGTGAACATAATAACATGACTGGAGTTTGAACTCCTTTACTTTGAGGTTGCAGTCCAGCACTTTAGTTATTACGCCACAGGGACTCTCCCAACTCAACTAAGATTAAAACAATTATTTGTTTAATTTTCTTTGTATTCCCTTAAATTGACAGACAACTTGGAATTGGCTCACCAGAAACTTCAGCAATTGGTTAAAAGTTGGATTGGTGCCAGTGAGAAACTTCCAAGACTGTCTCCAATTCGAAACCAGCTTGAAACATGTTCCACTCGATCAACCAGTGTTTCTGAAGAACCTTTTTATACAGCTCCTATGATAGGATTTGTGGTGAGTCAAAAGAATGGTTGGTTTGTTGGTTTTACAAAATGTGAATCAAGATGGTGCTATCTCCTCATTAAATGGCAAACCTCTAAAAGAAGTAAAGCAACTCTTTTGCAATATCTCACAGAAAATGGTATCAACATGCATATAGATAAGGCATGAACTGCTATTGACAGGCTAACAACCATATGGAAATCTGATCTCTCTGATAAAATAAAACTGGAATTCTTCCTAGTAGTAGCAATATCAGTACTACTGTATGGCTGCACCACTATGGCTCTCACAAATGATTGGATGGCCCAGTCAGCTGAGGCTATAGAATACACCAACTGCTTCTCTGCAGAGGAGTAAGACACACCCCCCCGACAAGTGTCGTGGATATGACACTAAACAATCTGATGGTGAGGTTCCAGTGATGCTGGAGCTTTGGGGAATGCAGAGTACCCCTTCAGTGGCATCGCTTCCAGGTCCACTCTGGCCTGAAGTGGTAGCACCTAATAGGGTCCCATCTATGGGTCAAATAGAACTAAACTGTGTACTTATGCTAAACTGAATTGTTTGAAATAAAACTGTTTTTGTATGTTTAGCTGAATTGTTTGAAATAGAACTGTTTTTTTTTAATATTTGAACTGTGTACTTATGCTAAATTGAATTGTTTGAAATAGAACTGTTTTTGACATTGATACTCTCATAAACCATCCAAGTAAGACAAGTAAAATATGCAAAGCACTGCTGGTGTGTATTTAGGACGAACCCATATGCAATGTTCCATGAACTCCAATGCATGGACTTAAAATGGATGTTGATCATGATATATATATATATATATATATATAGAGAGAGAGAGAGAGAGAGAGAGAATGAAGGAAGATATTTTGTATCATCATCAAGTAAAGCTGTTAGCATGGATTTCCCTGACTCTCTTACTATCCATCCCTATTGTCCATCACTCCTAGAAGGTCCTCTAGGCTACATCCAGTGTCCGCACAGAGCTAATGTCTTTGCTAGTCAGCCAACACTGACATGTCTATATGTAAGAGTCCATGAGAACGTCGCTTATGAGTTCATCCTTACTTCACCAACAGTGATCAGGATGTCTTACTCCTCTTACTTGAATGGTTTGTGAGATGGGAGGTAAGTGGTCATACAACTGCTTTTTTATTCTTAACATCTTGTAGCATTCTTGTGTAGTTATCATCTAGCTTTTTCTCTCTGCATTTTGTTAATGTCTAGTTAGTGCATCTATACAGTAGTACTGACACAGCCACAGCTTGGGAGAGAACAATGATTATCAAGCTAATATAGTGAACTGGATCCTCATTAAGTGTCCCTTCATTGTGACCTCAAACTATACTAAATGAATTGTAAATAAAATGATAGATATATATTTCATTTTGGTGCCATTGGTGTGCTGAGATAAAAACCTCTTGAATGCTCATTTTCTAGGCAGGGACATATTACTGAAAAGAAACTTCCTATCCTCAATTCTGACTCTAGCTGAGCCAGCAGACCATTTCTAGTGAGTTTGATTCTCACGGTACCTCATACTTCTGGCCTTGTGCCAAGCTAAGCTTGGTAGATAATTAGCCTCATTTCTGTCTTATTGTATTCATTATATGATAAGTAGATATTTAAGTGTACCTTAATCTGACACATGATCAAAATAAGGTGAGGGCAGTGGGGTTTACATTCTGTGAGGATCAAACTGTCTATAGTAGTAAATACTCTTACTAAAAATTGTTCTTTTGGCGGCAGCTCTGAAGATGGTTATTTATTCAGATCAGATTAATCACCAACTTTGAAAATCTTGCTCTTGTCTATCAAAAATCTTTCATCTGGTACAAGGTTATAATGTAACCTAATATCAATGGCACCTAATATCAATGGCACCAGTTTTAAAAATCTTTCATCTGATCTAGTGTAGCATATTGACCTCTGACCCAGCCGGGCTGTCAGATGAGAAATGCACCTGTGTAAATAACAGGTGCATCCAGTCGAAGGTATCAGGGGATCAGGGGATAACCTTGACTGTCGAAGGGTTGAATTGAGTGCGAATTGTGACGCTCGCAAGAAGTAGGTGGGCATCAAATTATTATATAACTCCGGCGACAAGAAGTTCAGATCAGTTGGAGAGAAGATGCTGGAATGAGAACCAGGCCCCCAGTTGAGCAGCCCAGGAAGACGAAAAAGAAATGCCGCTATGGCCAGAAGAGTGGGGGTCAATATGTTGCAGTTCTGTTCAGTCTCCAACTCACCTCTCACACATTGTGTTGAATATGTTTCTGTATGCATCTGCATATGAGTATGTTACACTAGTCTGTCACAAGGCTACAATATAAAGGGTACCCAGTGAAGTTCAAATTCATTACTCATAAAAAGAATCTTATTTCCATTTTTTTTATAATACCTTCCCATTATTTTTTAATTCCCTTCTAAAAAAGTTGCTTTTATTTTAATGTCATAATTCTCGCAAAATTATTCATTTTGTTTTTCTGTTTTTGACAGGAACAGGAATCTTTAAAACGACGTTATCAAGCTGTAAAGAAAGTAGTGCAGGCATATGTTCCCCCACTTTATGAACAAATTACAAGGTACAAAAAAATGTTCTATTTATTTATAAACTGTGTAGTAAACCATTTCCATTTAATGATTCTATTCTGTCAAGTTTTGGTTTCTTTAACCCAAACTTTGAAGATTATTTGTATAACAGGGCAGATTGAGACAGCAGAGTCTAACCTGCTAGAAATACTATTCAGCGTGGATTTTAGAAGATTGGGGCAGTAAGCCGACATATCAAGAAGGAATGTTTATAATATTCGAATTAATGGAAGATGGGAAAAGTGGAATATTTTTTCTAGGGAGCCAGAGATGTTGTTTTATTTCTGTAAAGCAGTGCAGATTTTAGAATAAAATCAGCAATTATTATTATTTACATTTTTCAGACTATTGTCCGAATGATTATCACAATGTTTCGGCCTTCTTCAGTTTGTTGGAATGTCAAACTTAACCCATTATTTCGCTTACCGGGTAGACTGTTCTAGTTCCATGGGCCATGTCAGTTATCTCCTGTTAATTTCCCCTCTGAAAGTTCTCCACTGCCTTCACCGGGTATTGAACTCACACTCTTTGGGTATGTCACTGGATCTAACCAACACCTTTATCCACTGTGCCATGTGTATGAATTTCTGGGTATTATAAACCTAATGTCTTCAGCAACCATTTTTAACAGTGCTCATATTGCAATTTTGCCATTATTATTGCATGTATTTTTTTACCATATTGCAACTTTTGTTTGTTATTATTATGAGAAGGAAGAGAGAAATATTGTTTAATTTTGGGCTAACCGAAAAATTACAAAAACATGGAGATAGATTTTTCTAACCAAAGAAAAAAAGAAAGGAAAGCTAGAATCTGAGAAATCACAAGTCAAAACAAATGATGAGCAGGAAATAAAAGGTCACAGAGAGGTCAGGTCAGGTGCAAGCCACTGGCCTGAGAAAAAAATCAAACTTTGAGAAATGGAAAATTTTGTTCTAATTTTCGAAGTGATGATGTATGAATCACATGAGGAGAAAAGGGCGGTCCCTTGGGTCACCAGACTCGAAGATAACCAGATCCTCTCACATCTCTGTTGCTTCAACAACCTCAAGATAAAATTAACGTAACACATTGTGAATACTTAATGAGTCTGAGGGAGAAAGACCGACCATTTCAAAATAGGGGCTAGATTCTGAGACATTCTGCTTGTATTTATGGGGAATGGAACATCAAAATAAATTTTGTGATTGCTGTTTTTTTTTGTTTTGTTTTTTTCAGACTAAAAACATTATTTCATTATTCAACCCCATGTTGGACTTCAATTTTTTATTTTTTTTTATTATTGAATGATCAGCCTGGCCGGTTTATTTTGGCTTTCAGCATAAACACTGAATCTGGTTGTTTGGATCTAAAATTCACAACATGGGCAGACAGATGATACAGCTGAGATTTAATCTCCCACCTGGGAAGGTCAGATGTTGACTGAACTCCGTGGCTGACACATTTATATTTGGTTGCTGTGACCAAGTTGACCCTGAGTGAGCCAGCCAGGTGACATGTTCATATTTTGTCTGTCTGGGTTTGGTTTCTTTAACCCAAACTTTGAGAATTAATACCAAAGACACCCTTGTAGCTAGACAAAAGCCTTTCCCCAACTCCTTTCATGATAGCATTTCTATAGAATACAAATAATCTTTAAACAGATCTATCTGACTAATACATGTCATGTCCTCCGGCCTTTTCAGATGTTTGTCAAACTCGGGAACCTTCACGGAACTTCAAACTACGTCCTTTATTGAATCCATGGGGGTCACATGTTCTGATTCCGTTAGAAGTTTAAGGGAAGCTTAGGAACCAAAGCCTATAACCGTTACGCTATGTGTCCTACTGGATAAATCAGAGTGAATTTTTGGGACTTACAAACTTAATGTTCTTACTTGACTAGGATTACTACTATGTATGATTTTTTACCTGTGCTCATAATCAAATTTTTTTTTGTCATCTAGCCTTCTTAATTATTGTTTCCCATATTGTATTCAACACTATACTTGGTCTACTCAGCAGGTCATTGTAACCTAACATATGTGCTGATTCCTTAAGGCGTCTAATCCTCCAATGTTCAGCCCTATCAGATAATATCACTCTTAGAGTTCAGCCTAACAGATAATATCACTCTTAAGAGTATACCTGGGAGTAATGTCAAAGGAATGACTCCACATTCACGAGACCTCCAGATCTGGAGCCTTACCACTAAATGCAGTTTAGTGCCAACTCAGATCACCTTTTTTTGTGGTGAAGGGGGTCTTACCTCTTTCTCTTGGGGATACAGTCTGCATACTCTAAGCCTTGCTCTAGTTTAGGTGTCATACTCTGAACACCAGGGGTGGGGTACTTTTGTGGGGATGTAGTTAGCATATTCTTGGTCTTTCCACATTTAGTGAGGTGACAATGTCTATAAGATTGTATCATGATATTTCAAATACTGTGTGGTGAGGTTGCAAGTTTTTTATACATTGGTCAAGGATGTGCACCTTGGGGGTCTACTACAAAGTTGCACTACATACAGTGAGTTCTTAGTGAGAAATAGAATGTATGTTTTTCCCATAACCATATTAAGTTCATGTTAATGGGTGCAATGTTAAATAATACATCATAGACTAACTTGACATCACCCATCTCCTCACTAAATGACATGTTGTATTAGAATATGTAAATTAGATAGGCTGATGGTGGAGCCCATCCCTCTCCAGGTTTAATTTCAGTTTTCCTTCTCCTAGACCGGTTGCCATACCAAAGTTAAACAACCCAGTTTGTTCTACTGTTCAACCATAGTTGGATTAATACCTTTCCCTTTAGAACTAGCACTTTATTAAATTCCATTTTGTTTCGGGTTTGGTTTGGTTTTATGGCATATCAACCATTGTTGGTTATCTAATGCCAAATCCTTTTTATACATATATATTAAATATATGATTTGGTTTGGTTGGATTTTATGGCATATCAACCATTATAGGTTATTTAATGCCAAATCCATTTTATACATATATATTAAATATATATGATTTGGTTTCTTTGGGTTTTATGGCATATCAACCATTATAGGTTATTTAATGCCAAATCCATTTTATACATATATATTAAATATATGATTTGGTTTGGTTGGGTTTTATGGCATATAAATCATTGTTGAATATTTCATACCAAATACTGTTTATACATACATATTTAATATATATGATTTGTAAACACATTTTGTTGATAACATTTTTAAACAAGCCTGAGCTCATATTTTTGCTTACAGTTAAATGATTTTAAGTATTGCTATCTAATATGAATAATTCTGTTTATTATTAATCATTTGTTTGCACACAGTTTAATGGATATACATGATACGTTAGAGATTAGTTTGTCAATAATATCATTTTTAAATGAGTTACAACTAATTTGTTTGCACATGAGTATTGTTATTGTTTCTACACTGTTAAATGGTTTCAATTATTGCTATTGAACACTTTTTATTCTATTTTAAACATCAGTCATTTGTTTGCACACAGTTAAATGGTTCCATGTATTGCTAGGTGTCACTAATAATTCAATTAAACATCAGTCATTTGTTTGCGCACAGTTAAAGGGTTCCATGTATTGCTAGGTGTCACTAACAATTCAATTAAACATCAGTCATTTGTTTGCGCACAGTTAAATGGTTCCATGTATTGCTAGGTGTCACTAATAATTCAATTAAACATCAGTCATTTGTTTGCGCACAGTTAAATGGTTCCATGTATTGCTAGGTATCACTAACAATTCAATTAAACATCAGTCATATTTTTACACAGTTAAATTATCAAACAGTTCTATTTCAAACAATTTATTGTCTTTTTTTTTTTTTTACACACAATTAAATGACCAAACTGTTCTGTTTCTAACAAATCAATTTAGCATAAGTCAACAAAGTTAAATGGTAGTATTGCTATCTATCACCAACAAATCAATTAGATATCAGTCATTTGTCAACACACAGTTAAATTATCAAACAGTTCTATTTCAAACAAATTATCATAAGTCATTTCTTTGCACTCCATTTAAATATCAAACAGTTCTTTTTTAGCCATAGATAGGACCTATCAGGTGCTACCACTCCGAACCAGAGTGGACCTGGGAGTGATGGCAATTAAGAGGTATACCACATTCACCAAAGCTCCAGCATCAGATTGTTTTGTGTCATATCTAGGACACTCGTTGAGAGGTGGGGGTCTTACCCCTCTGCATAGAAGCAGTTGGTGTATTCTACAGCCCCAGGCAACTGGGTTTGAACTCAAATAGCTGATTGCCCAGTCAGCTGTGGCTGTAGAATACACTGACTGTACCTCTGCAGAGGGGTAAGACCCCCCTATAACAAGTGTCCTGGATATGACACTAAACAATCTGATGGTGAGGTTCCAGCAGTGCTGGAGCTTTGGGGAATGCGGAGTACCCCTTCATTGCCATCGCTCCCAGGTCCACTCTGGCCTGGAGTGGTAGCACCTGATAGGGCCCTATCTATGGGTTAAATAGAACTAACTGCATACTTATGCTAAATTGAATTGAGTAAACTGAACAGCTTGAAATAGAAATGTTTTTGACAATTAAACCGTACTTACACTTAAACTGCGTGCTTATGCTTAACTGAATTATTTCAAATAGAACTGTTTTTCGACATTAAAACTGTATTTACACTTAACTGAATTATTACATATAACTGCTTGAATAGTTTGAAATGGAAATGTTTTTGACAATTAAACTGTGTACTTATGCTAAACTTAACTATTTTCAATAGAACAGATTATTTACATAAAAATGGATTTGGCGTTAAATAACCTACAAAGGTTGATATGCCATAAAACCAACAAACCAAACCAATATAATCAAATAGCCAAGTCCACATCCAATGACAATAACTGTAATACCACGAGTGTCTCCTCTTAAATTATGTTTTAATTAACGGACAGCTTTATCACTTTTCTTTTTTATGACGTTTTTTTAATTTAATAAGATTCACCTAAGATCACTCGTTTCCTTTTGAGAAATCGTTGATTGAAAAATGCTTTTTTCTTTTTCCTATGAAACACCCAGGTCTATCAGCTCTGGTTCAACAGGAACTCATGGAAAAAGTAACAAACAAACAGACAGTCGTCTGCAGAGCAGAAACAGCTTAAATGAAACAAGTTCTGATGAATCTTTAGACACTTTGTCTCGGGTCAAATCTGCTAAAAGAGATAGTGTTAATGAAGAACAATTGAATAAATCACAAACTGGATTTATTGATCGACTGGTGTTATCTCCTCAAATGGACATTACTGATGACACAGGCCTCAACTCCAAAAGTAAAACTTTTGTGATGGTCCCAACTCCGCCACTTACACCACGGCCAAAATCAAGCAGTCCCAGCCAGAGTTACAGCCGACTTGGTTCAGCCAAACACCAAGTGGTGCCACCAATTGCAACAACAGATTGTGAAAAATAGATTTTTTTTCTTATCAAGAAAATAGGTTTTTTTTTTCATAATTGTGGTTTCCTTTCATTTAAACTTTAACTCTTTGGATCCAAGTGGCTTGTATTCGTGCTGTTATCTAGAAGTATATATACCCAGGCAGCCGTATTTCATTTATGGATTTCTCCACTTATACATTGCTAATAAAATGTTGCAATTTCATATTTTGTTATTTTCAATATATTTTAAATTGTCGATAGAATGTTGTGACCTGTTATTTAACAGCCTTGTAAAGCGGTTGAATAATAGATTAAAACATTTTACATTTTTAGCTTTTTTTTCAAGCCAAGAGCCCAAGGTGGAAAGGTCAAAGGTCAGAGGAGACTCCTTGGGGGTTCTACTGGTTTAAGACTAAAATGAAAAAAAAATAAAACTGACTTTCACAGTTAAAAAATGATTCCATTTTTCATTCTGTTTGTGTTTTATATATTGCTACAAGTAATATATATATATATATATATTATATTATAAGAGTGTTGGCTGTCACTAAATCACTTTGTGGGTATGTGTCAAACCAAGTGCAATATGGAGAGTGCTCAATATCTACGATAGAGCTATTATATAATAATAATAATTATATATATATATATATATATAATTCATGGAATATTGTCTGCAACCCTGGGTTTCATGAAGTTTTTTGCAAAACAACAATCATCAGGCAGTTAAGAAGATGGAATGAATTGGAAATCGAAAATACGAAAAAATACAGACAAAAAACCATTGGGATTTCGTACGCACACACCCACATACACTCACAACCACACAAACGAAATTCCAATGGTTTTTCGTCTGTATTTTTTCGTATTTTCGATTTCCAATTCATTCCATCTTCTTAACTGCCTGATGATTGTTGTTTTGCAAAAAACTTCATGAAACCCAGGGTTGCAGACTATTTTCCATGGATTAAATATATATATATATATATATATATAGTTACATGTAAGATATATTTATATATATATATATATATATATTGTTATATGCTAAACACAATTACATTGTTTTGGGTTTTTTTTGATAATTTAGATCAGGACTTCTTCACTTTTTGGCAGGGTGAATAAAAGCATGGGAGCTTCACAAGATGAGGGGGTGAATTTACTAGTTAGTATTTATAAATCCTTTGGTAACAAGAGAACAAAAATTGCTACTAGTTGTCATACATCATATACCTAGTAGAAAACCTGATTGGGTCTGATGGCCACAAGCTAAATATCATTCACGTATGACCTGTTCAAAACATACAGGTCATTTAAATAAATGATCTGGCTTTGAACAATAAAATGCTGACCTGTTTGGCATCAGGAAATAAAGAAAAAAATCACAGTAATATTCAATTAATTTTTTTGATGGGTTGGGGATGAAAATTAAATTTGGTTACAAGATGTGCATCAAGTAAAAAGTTCAATAAATCCTGCACTACACTATCAACTGCCTGTGAGTTGGTGCCGTTACTACATAATTTAAATCCATTTGATTCCTAACGCTTTGCAATATTAATGTCACATATAATTGTATTTTCGCATGAAAAAACATTTAAAAACAATTATATTTGAAAATAATTTATTTTATAAAAATGCTGAATTCTAAAATATCCCTTCTTATAAAAGATTATGAGATGTCATTAGAAAAAATGATTATTTAATAAGGAGAAAAATATAGATTTAAAAAAGAAAAAAAAAATAATGAAAAAGTGAAATTAAAATAAAATGCCCAAAATTTTAGTTCTTATCCATGGTAACAGATTTTTAATGAATAAAATTAAAATTATCACCAAAAAAGTAACACTCTAAATGAAGAGATCCCGATCATCACTTGATAAAGCAATTTCAGGTATTTGTTGACATAGATGTTATATAATTCAATATTCCATTTATAATCATTTTTCTGTATTTTGTAGCATTTTTCATCTTGAAAACAAAAAGATTTTTTTCTAAATCAAACACTCTCATCATAGCATCAAGTTAGACTTAGAAAAAATGTCAGCAATGTTCAATTTATTTATTTGGGGATGAATGGAAGTTAAATTTATGTACCATACCCATGATACGGATATGCAAAATGTACATGGAATGTTCATAACATATATACATAGAACATAGGAGTCCCAAAACACGAAAAACATGTAACAACTTCTTAGTTCAGGTACGAAACCTTTTATTATCTTTGAGTTAAAGGTTTCGACATAAGGAACAGAGATGCACAATCTTTCTATGATGACTTTTCCATCTGCCCCCACAACACATGTGGCACCCGCCACAAGGCCACTGGCCTGGCTTTGGCGAGCAAGTGAAAGCCAACCGTCTTCTCCCGAAGCAAAACTCAACTCACTGACTTTTTCAAAATCCCCAAAATCCTCCGCGCGCTTCCGGTGCATGACGTCACCCGCACTGTCTATCCCAGTTTCCCATCTGGGCTATTGTGACATCTCTGAGTGACACATCCGCTCCGCCTGCACGCGTGAACACCTGCGTTAATGTTGCACCTAAGTAACCAGTGCACTGAGCCAAAAGGTTCTCAGCCTAACCCAAAGGCATAAAACCCAAAGGCATAAAACCCAAAGGCATAAAACGAAATCCCTTGGCCATTATATTACATTTGGTTACAAGAGGTACATCAATTAAAAAATTTCCTTGGAGTAAATATTTTTTTTTGGCCATGGATTTTGTTCCAACTTGTTTATGGCATACTAACATTTGACCAGAATATATTATAAAACATTGTGCATGTTACTAGTACTACTATGCTACTTTTCATCCTCTGTTACTACCAAGTTTAATGCACTTGTCTTGTTAAAGCTTCAATATGTGCAACGTTGTCAACAATAAAAGACAGCAATGTGAAGTTTTGATTTAAGATGATAGATGCTGCTAACTTAGGGATATCACTATTGAATCTGATCAGTGATCCCTGAAATCATCCAAGAGAAGTTGGAATATCAGAAAAAGTCATCTTGTTGGGTCCCAAAGCAATTGATCTGATAAACTGACAAGAAAAGAATATTTATATACTTATGCTCCAATGAGACAAATGTATCAGTCTTAACTGCAATTATGTGGAAAAGTACCATTGATTGATTTTAATGTTTTGTCAACCTGTTTGAGGTTATTTTATGCCAAGACGTTAAAGAATCACATTCATTGTACGTTCATATTAACATTTGTTGTGTAATAGTTTCTTAAGAGTTTTTTTTTTTCTCAATACAATTTTTAAATAAATAATATTTGACCCCTAGAGAGGACCCTAAAATGTATTACCACAACAAGAGAGAGTGAACCTGGGAGTAATGGCAATAAAGGAACACTCCACACTCCCAAGATCTCCAGAACTGGAGCCTCACCATCAGATGCAGTTTAGTATCATATCCAGGACACACCTTTTTTGGCATAGATCTTATCCCACTGCAAAAGATACAAGTCAGTATATTCTAATTCCTGGCAATAGATCAGAAACATGTTTAATTAGTAAATGTTTGGAATTTTAAGAATATCATTTCTTATGCTTGTAATTGTCTGCAATTTTTAAATTAAGCATTTACTGTGTATACTTTCATGTCCTACAACTTTCTGAGATATAAATCTTCACCTAATATTTGGCAATTGTACCAGATGAAATACAAACTTTATACAAGGGGCATCCCGACTTTTTCCGTATGGGCATTTAAAATTGTCGTAGACTCTTGAAAATTCACTGTTATTGCTATATATCTTATGAGATGACTGACCAATTTTTATGATTTCAGGTTCAAATCAACAGCTACAGTAGGAATTGGAATACACCCTACTAAAGCCTGATTATCACAGCTGGTGAATTTCTAAAATGCAATCTGGACATGAGGACACTTTAGAAGAACGATATGCAATAAAATTCTGTTTTAAACTTGGAAAAAATGCCACAGAAACGTATGGAATACTTCAGACTGCTTTTCGGCCATCTTACATGAATCGAGCATCAGTTTTTGAGTGGCATAAGAGATTCAAGGAAGGCAGGGAGTCTGTGAGGGATGATGAGAGGTGTGGGAGGAGTAAGCAAGTCAATACACCAGAGTTGATTGGCCAAAGGGTTAAGCTAGTCAATACACCAGAGTTGAAAGGCCAAAGGGTTAGGGTTACTATGTTGAGGTTTTAAGGGAGTTCAGGAAGAGATTCCATCAGAAGAGGCCAGCACTCTTCAAATTGTGTCAGTGGTATTTCCACCGAGACAATACACCAGTCCACAACTCCATCCTTGTCACAGACTATTTGACCAAGATAGACATCAAGACAGTTCCTCAGCCTCCCTATTGTCCAAACCTTGTTCCCGGTGACTTTTGGTTATTCCCTAAGCTCAGAAGCTGTCGTTATGAGACAATTGAGGAGATGAAAGAGGCTGTGACGAAGGTCATAGACACGCTCACACAAGAGGCCTTCCATGGGTCCTTCCAGAAGTTGTTGGAACGGTACAAGTGCATTGCAGCCGGAGGAGATTACTTCGAAGGGGAGTAGAGTTTTATGTGCATACTATCAATAAAAGTGCCCATATGAAAAAAGTCTGGAAACTTATCGTATGCACCTTGTATATGTAAATAATTGGCCTAGTCGGTATCTTGCGTATGGTGCTCTCCACAAATATAAGATTAAAATTTAGCTCTCAGAAAGTCCCACAATACACGAGTATACACAGTACATATCAGATGCTATTCAGATAATTTAACTACTTTGTATTTCTGACATGGTCGACATGTTTTGGCCTTTGTCAGGACAAAAATAAAAAAATTGGTTTGGTTTAGTTTGGTTGGATTTTATGGCATATTTAATATCAATTGTTATTTAATATCAAATCCTGTTTACTCATATATATTAAATATATACATGAGTTATAAGCTAATAGTTTGTAGGTAACATTTTTTAAATGAGGTAGAGCTCATCTATTTACACTGTTAAATGGTTTCAAGTATTGCTATTTAACACTAATAATTCTTTATCATTAAGGGTTTTCAGACAATTGTCTTTATCTTTGTTATTTCCACACTGGATATTAGTTGTCTAAATTTCTGAAACGAAGCTTGATTTTTATCATTAAGGATTTTCGGACTATTGTCTTCATCTCCACACTGGACTATTGTCTTCATCTCCACACTTATTTCCACACTGGATATTAGTTGTCAAAATTTCTGAGACAAAGCTTGATAATTTTTATCATTAAGGGTTTTCGGACTATTGTTTTTATCTTTATTGTTATTTAGACAATGTTTCAGCCGATATGTCCTCCAGCCTTCTTCAGATGTTTGTCAAACTCGGGAACCTTCACGGAACTTCGAACTACGTCCTTTATTGAATCTAACCTTTTTAATTATCAGTTCCCATATTGTATTCATCTCTATACTTAAAAAAAACAAAAAAACTGAATATGAGCACAGGTAAAAAATCATACATATATAACAGTCGTAATCCTAGTCAAGTAAGAACATTAAGTTTATAAGTCCCAAAAATTCACTCTAAACTGTCCTGCAAGACACATAGCATAATGGTTATAGACGTTAGTTCCCTAGGTTTCTAAGGAGACAATCATCTGGAGGTTGCAGGTTCAATCCTGACACTGCAGGTGAGTAACAATACAGGAATACTTACACTTGTACCTGGTTATGGCTAACGGAATCAGAACAGGCAACCCCCCCCTGGATTCAATAAAATTCGAAGTTCCGTGTAGGTTCCCGAGTTTAACAAACACCTGAAGAAGGCTGGAGAACATATCGGCCAAAACGTTGTGGATATAATAAAGATGAAGACAATAGTCCAAAAACCCTTAATGATAAAAATCATCAAGCTTCGTCACAGAAATTTAGACAACCACTAATAATTCTATTTAATAGTAAAAGATTGAACAGTTCTATTTGACCCATAGATGCGACCCTAACAGGTAGTACCACTCCAGGTCAGAGTGGATCTGAGAGTAATGGTAATGAAGGGATATTCCACCATCCCCAAACTGGAGCCTCACCATCAGAAGCAGTTTAATGTCAAAGAGAAATTGCTTTTTCTTCAGGTCCAAGGATTTTATATTGCTATATATACGAAAAGATAACAGTAAATTTTGTATTCTAGGGATGGAGTGTAAAAAAATAGAGGTAATTTTTGTGATCTTGAAATAAAAAAATTTTTTAAAATGTCAAACAAAAAGTTGGGTCAAAAACTCATTTGGATTTTTTTTTTTAAATAAAATTTTTAAATTTTAAAAAATTTTTTAAATAAAATTTTTATAAATAAAAAAAATGGGAAAAATTTTAAAGAAAATATTTTTTTAGCTCTAAAATTTTACAGAAAATATTTGTTTACTTTTGAAACAAAAAAACGACTCAGACAAGTGACATATTTTATATAAAGTTGATTTGTCTGGAAGTTGTGAAATGAAGTATTGTAATTATTTGTGTATAAGATGCACTGTTTTAACAGATTTTTAGTCAAAAAGTTTGGGGTGTGTATTATAAATGAAAACTATATAATTAACTTTTTTCTGGCCAAATACCTCACCATATTCGTGACAGAAAATAAATTATATCAACAGTCAAAACGAATGTGTTTTATGCCATTACAGAGAAACTGGCTCATTGGTCTAGTAGGTAGAGTGTTCGCCAATGGCCTGAGTCATACCAAAGACTCAAAAAATGGTACTTGATACCTCCTTGCTTAACACTTAGCACACAGGTATGTATCAAGGGTAAAGTGGAGCAATCCAGGGTAAGGAGTAGTGCCCTCCCCTACACCTCGGTGTAGTAGCTATTGAAAAGGGAGCCTTCAGGTCACCTTCAACTACAACCGCCAACTTTACTTTACTTACAAAGAAATATCCACTGAAGTGTTTATTATTTTGTTTCTCCTAAAGTGAGATTATTTTTGCCTCAAGCTTGTTGCATTATTGTGAGAATATGTCAGTGTGTTTGCTCTAAATACAGTGAAAGTTTTGTTTTAATGTTACATATCCTGAAACACGAAAAACACTTACAACTTCTTAGTTCAGGTATGAAACTTCTTATTACCTTTGAGTTACAAGGTTTTTCGACATAAGGAGAGAGAGAGAGATACCATCTTTCTATGCTGACTTTTCCATCTGCCCCCCTCTAGAATTTCATAGTCCCAAGTTAGGAGTGCATGTGAAACACAAATAATTATGGCAATTATTGGATATAACTAACAAGCCCTCAGCTGAAAAATGGTCTCAATAATTGTTGGTTAGTAGCCACTTAGGTAACGTGCCTGGCTCGAGTCAAAGAATGATGAAGGAACGGTAAGTACATGATGTGAATTTAGGTGAGGTAAGGGGTTGTACAAGCCCAGACTCTGCATCATCTTTCCCTTTTGGATCTTGTGACAAGGTGTGAGTCCAAGACAGCCAGTTTTTCTATGCAAGAGATGTCTGTCTTGCGTTTTGTAGGATATGTATGCTATAAGGCCATGGACCCTCTGATAGCATTCATATGTCCTTTGCCAAATCTTAACTTTCATTCTGCCAGGCATCTCCCCACTCTACAACTGTAGTAGTATGTATTTACCCAGCCCCTCCACCAAGGACAGGGCGTGACACAAAGCCACTTTTTAAGCAGAGTAAAGCTGGTTTCAATTCAGAGGGTTGTTAACTGAAATGGAAATCTTTATAACATTAAACAAACACACTACTCGCCAGTGGTGTGAAGAAGGTACCCACTCCTAGAGGTGACTACTTAATCAGCATAAATCAACCCTCCTCTCAATAGTGTCTAACGTATTTATGAGGAATGGGATATACCGGTAGAGTATATAACACATACACAGGTTGAATTCAGAGTTTTCCTTCTCCTGGACTGGTTGCCATACAAAGGTTAAAGATCCCAGTCAGCACTACTATTTGCTTATAGCTGGTGAAGAACAGATGGATTTATGCCTTTCTCAAAGGCATTAGCAATAAGTGAAATACCAACAGCCTCATCCAGGATTGAACTGTAGACACTAATTTCATTTCTTATAGCCATATCTGTTAGGCTAAGTTTGCTTAAATTGGTAGTATTAGTACTACTACTACTGAAAGGTGGAGTCCCTGTTGTATCGTGGCAAATGCACTGGACTGCAACATCATAGTACAGAAGTTCAAACTCCAGGCGTGCTATTACATTCACTTTCAGACTAATACCCTTGGGAAAGACATGAACCTCCATATCCCTCTATGTTGGACTGCAACATCATAGTGAATGAGTTAAAACTCCAGTCCTACAATTACATTCACTTTCAGACTAATACCTTGGAAAGGGCATGAACCTTCATATCCCTCTATGTTGGATTGCAACATCAAAGTGAGTGAGATCAAACTCCAGTTCCACAATTACATTCACTTTCAGACTAATACCCTTGGGAAAGACATGAACCTCCATATTCCTCTATGTTGGACTGCAACATCATAGTGAGTTCAAACTCCAGTCCCACAATTACATTCACTTTCAGACTAATACCCTTGGGAAAGGCATGAAACCTCACATCCCCCTAGCTATAGGTTACATAGTACCTCTACTGTTCTTCTACATGGATGGCTTTGTCATTAAATAACCCATGAAGGTTGATATGCCATTAAACAAAGGAACCAAAAGTACCACTTCAGCATGAGGTTTTCTTTAGCACCATCACACCACCAATGAAAAATATCTGATAATGAAGATGTAATGTCCTTATGGAACCACATCTCCTCAAGTGGACTATTCAACACATAGTCAAGTTTAATGAGGGTTCCCATGTACATACACATGGGTAAGGCTACAAGAAGCCCTTGTTCCTATAGTCAATGTCATACTAGCCTCCCCCCCCCACCTTGCCATAGAGCAATGGTTAGCACACTAATCTCTTCCCTATTATCACTGCAGTGAGCACAGCTTTCAAATAAAAAATATATACATATTCATGGCTTTGCACTTAGAAAATTTTAATGGATCTCACATAATATTGCTATATATTTTTTCAAGAAACTTTAGAAGACAGAGCTGATGTTTCAGGCTTATACCGCAACCTCTGCTTTTTGACAAAATTTGAAAAAATTGATTCACAAGATACAAATGTCCAAGCAGGAATGTCAAATCTACCAACGTAATCAGATATTGAAATCGTAAAGACTGAGTTCCGGACAGGACAAGTTTTATCAATTAACGACAAAGTGGGGAGATGCCCAGCACTTAAATCCAAGTTTGTTTCATCCCTTACTTCGGTGTTGATTTCATTCTCAGCCTCCAGATCTGCTAGTCCGTTTTGCATTCTTTCTTGCTTCCTTCTCGTATTTGTTGTGAAATAATCCTGACATTTTCGCTTTTGAAGAGAGTGAAATTCTTCATGAAACATTGCTGGGAGTTTGCGTTTTCTTCTAAGCATTTCTGGCTGAATGGAGATATTATTTTTTGACGTTACAATCGGAAAATTTGGATCAATGTTATAAACAATGGACTTTTCACAACTGTCCACCGAAGAGGCATCTTCCTTTTCTGAACTTCCAGTTGATTTTTGGACTTTTTTTAAAAATGGATGCTGACCTGATGCTTTTTCTTGAACATGACAATCCCTTTTTGACTTGGACCCACCTGGCATGAAAGAAAGATCAGAATGATTTTCTGCTATTATCTTGTTCTTTACAATTTCTATATTAGCCCTTTCAGAGGTCTTTGGTGTATTTTCATCCGAACATGAATTGGAGCTAAAACTTGATTCGTTTGTATCAGAATCAGGATCTAAATTTGGTTTATTTGTCCGAGAGTCCAAGTGAGAATGTGAATCTGGTATATTTGCTCGAGTACACGTCTCTGGATTCAAAGTCCCATTGGAATGAGATAGCTTCAAGTCTGAAATTGATTTCCATTTCTTACTGGGTCGGTGCAAGTGTACTTCCATAGAATTCCTTATGGAATTTTTAGCCAAGTTCGTTGTTGTCTCAGACTCTCCACCTGAAACTGTTGATTTTTCTTTTGCTTGAAGAAAGTCTATTCTAATAGGAATGGTAGTATTTAGATCAATGGCTTCTCTCGGATGGGATCTGGACGGATCGAAGTTATCATCTTGATTTTCAGGAACACTCCTCTGTACATTTTTATTATTCCAGCTTTTACGAGGGGGTGATTCAAAGATGACGCCTTTTGATTTTACTGACTTTGTACCCATCATACCAATGCTGCTTCTTTGTTTTTTCTTAATTGACAAGGTGACATTACTGTGGCACATGGAACGAGCCTCTCCGAAATCAAGATCTGCAGGAATCGTAACTGGTGTATTGGATCTTTTTGACAAAAATTGATCAAAGCAACTCATGTTGGCTCTTTTGGCAAATGAAATATTAAACGGACCCTTCGCTTGGGTTCCAACAATGGGAATGATTCGTCCGGGCTGGATACGTTTCACAAAATTTTGCAGCTCACTATATGAACTGTGATCAGAGTACGGTACGACATAAACAGAGTCCTGGTTAGAATAGGGAGCACCTTCCAGACCTTCATAGAGGGCAGTGACCAAAATCACAATTGTCGGACGTGTTAGGTTTCTAAATAATTTTTTCGATATATAATAAGAGGGAACAACACGTAGACGGCATTCATGCTCTGGTGTATCTACTTGAAATACGTTTGGCACCTCAAGAATTTCAAGGAATTTATACATCGAAATGGGTACAGCAATATATTCCTCAAAGTTCATGGCAACAGCTATCAGCAAATCTGGCTTTCCGAGAGCCTGCATACCGAAAAGAATATCATGTTCGGGATAACTTCTGATAATTTCAAAAATCTTCTTTTTTGTTTCGTCTCGTGAGCCAAATTCACACAACGGGTCACAATAGGTGTTGTCCAGATAAAGCACATCCACAAAAATATTACCAAGAGGAGAGTTGATGAACATCTCTGGAGTATAGCGAAAATCTCCCGTGTATAAAATAGTGCCAAAATAGCCTTGGAAGAGAAACATAACAGCACCCGGACAGTGGTTTGCATCAAAGGCAGTTACGGTGAGCATTTCAGTGTGGGAGGTGTTCATTGGGATCAGAGTAGGACTGTTCAGTTCCAAAGGGCGGATCAAGTCATCAGGTAGAGAAATTTTTTGACAGAGAAGTTCACTGGTCACTTTTGAACAGTAAATTGGACGCGACCATGAAGAGGTCAGCCCGACTGTATGGTCACTATGGATATGACTGAGGAAGAAAAGGCTGGTTGAAGGACATTTCCTGATGTTCCAAAAATCCACTGCAATGGGCGTGTCTAAGATTAAATGGCCATTCATCATAGATGACTGGATGCTGAAACAAATACAAAAATTATTCAATAGAGAATAAAATCCTTTGCATGTATAACACTGCTCATAAGTATTCGAACAAAGACAATTTGTGTAAAATATACAGATGCAGGGAAATACAAAACACTGGCGACTCTCCGTTGTTCAAGTACGAAACGTTTATTAACTTCTTGACTTTAGTTTTTTGACACGAGGAGAGAGACACACAATTTTTACTATGCTGACTGTACTATCTGACCCAACAAACACTCTGCGCATCCCATAGCCTCCAGCTGGACTGGCCTGGCCCAGAGTTGGATCTCAACTAACGTCTTTTTCGAAATCACCAAATTCTCAGCCCATCACTTCCGGGCATGACATCATTCACACCCCAGACCTATTTCCTATCTGGGGTTTTTATTATGACATTTGTGATTGTCATATCCTCTGCGCGCGAACGTGAACTGTACTCAATGTGTGTGCACCTGCACTAAGAGCCGAATAGTTCAAAGCCTAACCAAACCGAATGATAAAATATAATTAACGAAAAATGATTAATATAAAAAAATCATTCCGTAATTATATAAGATTTGTTGCTAACCACAAGTGTTAAAAATAGGATCATTAAGCAAGAAGAGCCAAATTTTATGGCAATAAAAGCCCATTGGCATAATGGTTAAAGTGTTCGCCAATGACCCAGGAGACCAGGGTTCAATAGCAGGTCAAGTCTAAGCTTGTTTAAAAATGTTATTAGCAAAATGTTTACAAATTATATGTATTTTTTTTTGTGCCTTTTTTAAGTTTCAGGGCATGGACAACTATCAATAGGCTATTGGTCATATGAAAGTCAGATCTGACCGATAAAATAAAACGCAGTTTCTTCCAAGCAGCAGTCATGTTGATACCGCTATATGGATGCACTACATGGACGCTAACTAAACGTATGGAGAAAAAGCTTGACTCAACTACACAAGAATGCTGCGAGCAATATTGAACAAGCCCTGGAAGCAGCACCCCACAAAGCAGCAGCTGTACGGCCACCTACCACCCATCACGAAAACTATCAAAATTAGACAAACCAGACCTGTGGGACACTACTGGGGAAGTAGGGATGAGCTCATAAGGGATGTACTCCTGTGGAGCCCTTTACATGGACAAGCAAAAGCAGGACGACCAGCTCGAACCTACATACAGAACTTCTGTGCCAATACGAGATGTAGCCCTGAAGACCTGCTGGAAGCAATGGACGATAGGGTGGGGTGGCGGGAGAGGATCAGGGATATCTGTGCCGATGGCGCAACATGATGATGATATGCATTTAATATATAAGTCTAAACAGGAATTAGCTTTAAACAACCTACAATGGATGATATGGCATAAAACTAAACAAACATACGAATAATACCCATTTAATAAATGGCTGATGTTAACTTGAATTGTTAGTGTTAGATAGGAATACTTAAAACCATTTAATAATGAGCAAACAAATGAGCTCTTGCTTGTTTCAAACGTTATCTCTAAATTATTTGTTTAGAAATATAAAGTTTAATATATGCAAAAATGAAATTTGGCATTAAATAACCTATAATGGTTGATATGTTATAAAAAACCGACCAATCAGATCAAGTCATTCTAAAGACTCAAAAAATAGTACTTAATAACTCCTTGTTTAACACTACATCTAAATATAAATTCTTTTCTTTCATTCAATAAATTAATTGTATCTTTATATTCTAAAATACTAATTTTTTCTTCTAAAACAATTTTTTTTATCATTCAAAATTTGAACACTCCCAAGTGTAATGTAAATTAAATTAATATTAATATTTATTCCAGTGCAATTTATATTTAGAATTAAGCTTGAAATCTATTCCTAAATAAATTTAATCTTTAACACCTAATAATGGTTATAATATCTATAATTTTGTATATAAGGACCAATTTATGATTCTTAACAATAAGAAATTTAAATTCCTGTATTAATGTATTTTATCTATTAATTACACACAAATATTATACAATTACATTAAGAATTTTTATTTTAAGTTTTTAAGTTTAATTACTTATCCCACTTAATGAATTAAATAGTATAGAGTTTAAGTGAAGTTAAAATTTTTAACATAAACAAGAAAAAAGGGGAGATAACTATATAACACACTGCTTAAATAATCGATTCAATTAAATAACGATATCTTAAATGTATATTATTTGATTAATGGTTATATTATTAACTGATTAAAACGAAGGATAAAATATCCAATAGCATTTGATGACTTTCAAAAATTTAAATAAACGTAGATATCAGTAAATCTTAAACAATTTGACATTTGATTAAATTTAAATTAATATACAAATAGAATTAAGATAATACTTCTAGATTCTTAAAAAATATATATTAGAAGTAGAAAAACTTTTTAGATTTTAAAAAGAATTTAAAATTCAAAATTTTAAATAAAATTCTAATAAAAACTTTGAAACCAGAAATAAAAAAAAGATTAATACTGACGGATAACTGGAAGTAAAGGACTAACATATTTACTTATTATATATTGGAAGATTTTCTCAGCCTATATATATATGTATGTATGTATGTATGTATGTATATAGGCTTTTTTTGGGAGAGGAGGGTATATATATATATATATATATATATATATATATATATATATATATATATATATATAAATAATAGAAATAATAATTTGAAAAACTAAAATAAAACGGAAATTCAATAAAACGAGGAGGTAACTCCTAAATCTCGTCCCCCTACACCCCACGTGTTTATTCTGGTTTAAATTTGAATTTAATTAATTATCCATTGGGTCTGAAGAAGTCCTGTATTAATTTTTTCTTCATGTTTTTGGTTCACACCAGAAACTGAAAATACGGGTTCGAAATAAATTTATAATCATGAATTAACCGGTCTTTGGTTTTTTTCTTAAAGATATATATATATATATATATATATATATATATATATATATATATATATATATATATCATCATCATCATCATGTCGCGCTGGTAGCACGGATATCCCTGACCCTCTCTCGCCACTCTTCCCTATCGTTCATCGCCCTAGACAGGTCTTCAGGACAACATCCCGTATCCTCACATAGCTGCTGAATGTATGTTCGTGCTGGTCGTCCTGCTTTTGCACGGCCATGTGTGGGGGTCCATAAGAGTACATCTCTTATGAGTTCGTCCCTGCTTCTCCAGCAGTGTCCTGCATGTCTGGTTCATCTAACTTGAATAGTTTTCGTGATAGGAGGCAGGTGGCCGTACAGTTGGTGTCTTGTGGGGTGTTGCCGCCAGGACTTGTTCAAGATTGCACATAGCATTCTTGTGTAATTGCCGTCTAGCTTCTTCTCTAGCCGTTTTGTTAGAGTCCATGTAGTGCACCCATATAGCAGTATCGATGTGACCGCTGCCTGGAAGAAACTGCGTTTCATTTTATCGGTTAGGTCTGATTTCCTAACCAATAGCCTATTGATAGCTGTCCATGCTTTCGTTAACCTCGTGTCGATGTCCTTTTCGGTTGATTCGACGCTGCTTCCTAGGTAAGTGAATTTGTCTACTAGTTTAAGAGGGGTTCTGTCTAGAGTGGAGATCTCCCCCGTTTGATTACAGCACATATATTCCGTTTTGTGTGCATTAACATAGAGGCCTATGCCTGCGGCTGCTCGTTCTTCCCCAATGTTAAAGGTTAAAATGAAATATTTCTGTTCAAATCCCATCTGAAGAGCCAGTTGATGAACTGGTGAAATAAATTTGTAATGGAGGATATCTATTTATTTTCTTGTAAGTAATGATATATATATATATATATATATATAAATATATATAAATACAATTTAATTATATATATAATTTTTGAATAAGTTTTGATTTACCATGGTTGAAGATTGAAGTTTTTGTTTCTCAAAAACATTTGTCAATTTTTAAGATGGGGCATAATTTTACCTTGAAGTGTTCAAATGGAGTAAATTCTTGTCTCTTCATGACAGTAGTCCAAATTTACTACCATGAAAAATTGTCTAAATATGAAAAAAAAACCAGGGCGATTATCTCCCTTACAGTGGCTATAATTAGTGAAAATTATCATTTTTAATTTCTGTATTTCAAGTCCTGATGTTAGATGTCGCTATGTTAACAATGCTTTTGCATATAATTTTGGTTTGGGTTTGAGATCTGTAGCTGATTTTTTGAACACTGGGACTAGAGTTCCAACGTCAACAATATACACCCCTTGTTTACCCACACGAAGGGTGATGCGGTTTGGGCATTCGGTTTGAATGAGTCATCTTTCGCAGGCTGTTTTTTCCTCACCAATAAACGGCACACTTATAGATGAGTAGCAGTAGTTTCCTGACTGAATTATTTGATCCTGATAATTGACTTATGACATTTTTCCAACCATCACAAGGTGAAGATAAGCTTAACCCAACTTTGGATTCATCCACTTTACTTCACATCCACCATGCTGCTTTCTATGGCTTTCAGTGATACACACCAGGACAAAAATATAAGACCACCCTCAAAAATGAAGAAAAAGGTATTGTTTACAATTCTGAAAATTCAGATATATGAAAGATAAGGCATAAAGATAATTAAATTTAAAACATGAAGAAATTTCAATTCATTTTTATATGTATATTAATTTTAAAATTTTGTTTTGACATAATGTAATGAAAAAAGGGGGGTCAGAACTCCTTCACGCCAACTATGCTGCTCGCACCAACTTTCAGAGTAACACGACTCTGCAACTCGAAACCAACTCCTCTTAACTCAATATCTGCTCTCCGCTCTCAGAATAACACGACTCTGCAACTCGCACCAACTCCTCTTAACTCAAAGTCTGCTCTGCGCTCTCAGAATAACACCCCCTGCCCTGCCAATTTGGTCTTTTAATAGCCTCTTCTCCTCATATGCAAATTACCGCTACTCACATATAAGGAGTCCACAAACTCACATTCCTCTTTTTTTCTTTACCCAATGGTCAAACGCAGACGCAATGTGAGTAATCTATTCCATTACTTTTTAGACCATACATAAATATAAAACCAATGAGCAGAACTTTAGAATATAAAGGCAAATTTTTTATTTAATATTTTGTAGATCCATCGTTAGCTTTGATAAATTAAAAAATTCAGCTAGGCATACTATCAACTAGTTTCTGAAGTTGAACCGAAGGTATTTTTTTCCCATGTGTCTAAGATTGCATTTTTGAGTTCAGAAATTGCTGAGTACTGTCGACCTCCTTCATAAACTTGTGCAACAATCAATCCCCACAAATTTTCTATAGAATTGAGGTCTGGAGAGCATGCTGGGTGGTCAAGAAGTCTAATTTTTGTTCAAGCAAGTACTTCTTTGTTATTGATGCTGAAAAATCCATTCTTCTCCTCATAGATGATGTCCTTCTTGTGTGTGAGATAAATCATTTAGTATCTTCACATAATCTGCTGCTTTTTGTCGACCACTGACAAATTGTAGTTTAAGTCCTTGAAGATGAGACCTCTGCTCATAAGAGATCCTCCTCTGCGATGCCTTTTTGAGTAATTCTCTTCTAGAAATTTTTTTGTGTGCCAGTACTTCTGAAAGCCATCTAGACGGTCTAAATTGAATTTCTTTTTGTCCGAGAAAACAACTTTTCACCATTCTTTAGCACTCATGGTTTGTTATTGACGAGCATATTCCAGTTGTTTTCTGTTTGTGCTTCATAGTTGATGGAGAGAGAGCGTCATGGGAATCTGTGATGTCCACATGCCATGATGATGATGAAAACAATCAAATTCTGCTAACTACAGACTAGGTTGTAAACACAAATACACTAATTGGGTGCCTACGGTGGTGAAATGGTTAGCAAGCTCAACTAGCAAACTTACGCGGATAAGTTCGAGTTTTATTGGGTGTCCCATTCGTTTGGCCTGGTGCCACATCTAAGCAAAAAGGTTTAGTCAATTATCACAAATATACTAATTAATTTACGAGTTTTGATACCAAAAAAATCAAATTAATAATTAACTTACAAAACACAGAATGACAAGAGGCATAATGGTTTAAATGCTGGACTCCGGTCTCGAAGTAAGCGAGTTCGAACTCCAGTCGCGGCATTACGTTCAATTGTGGACTAATACTTGGGGAAAGTATGAAGCCCATTATTTCTCCCAGCTAAAGGTTTAATAGTACCACTGCTGTTCTTCGACAAGGATGACTTTGGCATTGAATAACCCATGAAGAAACTAAACAGACTATATTTAAAACAAATAAATTTAATCTAGAAACAATCTCTTGCTTCTTTGAGAGTTTAATTTTTTTTTAAAATTCAATACTAATAATTTTAAGACATTTTGCTCAGGTTATTTACTTTATTATTATTTTCTTATATACTTACTTATTTACAAGATTATTTACTTATTCATTCTTAACAAAATTATAAAGAACCAAATCCAGTTTTTAAAAAAGAAAACTTTTTGGCCGCTGGATTTTCGCGGGTTTTATCAAATTTTAGTTCGCCATCGTTTTGGGGTTTGTTTGCTTATTAATTTTTTGTTTTTAGTTTGTGTTTTGTGTTTTTCGGGGGGGGGTTGTCACAAACTGACTTACAATTTAAAACTGCAATTAAAAGATTTTTCATTTCGATTTCCAAAAGTGAAAAAAATTTGGATTAAAAGAAATAAGATATTTTGTTGTTGTTGTTGTTTCTATTTTAGTTTGTTTTGATGGGGAAAAAAAAACACAAAAACAAACTTCCACGTTTAAATTCCAGAAGCGTGTTAACTATGGAAAGACTAAATTCTCTGAAAAAGTTTAGTTCAAGTTAAAAGCACGATAAGGGTAACCCAAACCGAAGTTTCTTAGACCTTATTTTTCCGATGCAGGTGTCATTGGGGAACGAGAAAAGTTATGGTAAACTGAATAACACGAAAAAAAATTTTTTTTCTTCACAATTTATTTAAATTTTAAACACTCAATGACATTTTTACTTCTTTAAAATCTTTTTTTAAACCTTAAATTTACATAAAAATTTAAAATCGTTTGATTCATTCCGACAAAAATTAAAAATGTAATAAGAACTTTCCTAATCTTCGGCTTAAATTTCGATTTACAACACAGAAAAAAAATGAGATTAAAAGAGAAAAGATATATTCATTCTAACGAATTAACCAGAACTTTAACTAAAAATTAAAATGAATAAATAATAAATAAACAAGTTTTAGAAGAAGTGATTCTTTTAATGTAAATTCAACTTGCTTATTATCGAATACATTCAATAAGTTTTAAGTGACACAGTTTTATTGATCTTAAAGAGAAAATACCAAAACATTTAGGGAAAATAAATTAAAAACAACATACCTATGCCCATGAAAATCCTCAACTTTTCAATTTAAGGATTTACAATTTAATTTACAATACGCCGAAACAAATTAGCAACAAATCAGAAAATGCGCCATAATTTAGAGATTCAGAGTGATCTCCCCTGCCTTTTTTCTTTTTCTTTTTTTAAGGTAGAAATATTAGATGTTTGTTTTGTTGGGTTTGATGGCATATCAACCTTTGTAGGTTATTTAACGCCAAATCCATAGTTAAGTGTAATTACAGTTTTAATGTCAAAAAACAGTTCTATTTCAAATAATTCAGTTAAGCATAAGCACGCAGTTTAAATGTAAGTACGGTTTAATAAAAGTTAGCGACCATAGTCGAGGGTGACCCAAGGCTCGCTTTTCGATAGCTACTACACCAAGGTGTAGGGGAGGGCGCTACTCCATTCCCAGGATTGCTCCACTTTACCCTTGAACCGTACCGTATAATGCTGAGTGTTAAGCAAGGTGGTATCAAGTACCATTTTTAAAGTTTTTGGTATGACTCGACCTGGGATTGAACCCAGGTCTCCCGGGCCATTGGCGAACACTCTAACCGCTGGGCCAAAGGAAATTTTGTCTCTTTTTAATGGCGTCCCGGGACATTGGCCCAGCGGTTAGAGTGTTCGCCAATGGCCCGGGAGACCTGGGTTCAATCCCAGGTCGAGTCATACCAAAGACTTTAAAAATGGAACTTGATACCACCTTGCTTAACACTCAGCATTATAAGGTACGGTTCAAGGGTAAAGTGGAGCAATCCTGGGAATGGAGTAGCGCCCTCCCCTACACCTTGGTGTAGTAGCTATTGAAAAGGGAGCCTTCGGGTCACCCTCGACTATGGTCGCTAACTTTACTTACGGTTTAATTGTCAAAAACATTTCTATTTCAAGCTATTCAGTTTACTCAAACAATTCATTTTAGCATAAGTATGCTGTTAGTTCTATTTAACCCATAGATAGGGCCCTATCAGGTGCTACCAATCCGGGCCAGATTGGACCTGGGAACAATGGCAATGAAGGGGTACTCCGCATTCCCCAAAGCTCCAGCACTGCTGGAACCTCACCATCAGATTGTTTAGTGTCATACCCAGGACACTCGTTGGCTTACTCCTCTACAGAGAAGCAGTCAGTGTATTCTACAGCCCCAGCCGACTAGGCAAAGAAATATTAGAATTGACTGAAGCCAAATGCGGTACCTTTAAAAGAGAGATGGTCCTAATAGGAATATTTATATATATATATATATATATGTGTGTGTGTGTGTGTGTATGTGTGTTGGTAGGAAGGTAGAGTTGGATAAGATAGTGTAAAATTATTTAGAATTAAATTAATGTTGTAATTCGTTCAAACTCACTTAAAAAAACTTATTTTTGCTCAAGCTCTTGATTCATGATTTATTTAATAAAACAGTATAGTAACAATGGTAAATTTTTTTTTACATTTTTTTTTTCTTGATTTAAACTAATTTGAACTTAGACACTCAAACACATTTTTTTATTTAAAAAAAAATATTGACATTTCACATTCTGATTCAATATAGAATTGATCACCAATTTCTGGAACATTTGGACAGCAATTTTTATTTTGGATTTTCTTTTGAATAATTTGAAAAATGTTAATTTTCAAAAATTATTAAAAGTTTAATTAAATAAACTGTGGTGAGTTAAGGGGTGTGAAATTAGTTCAAATCGGAAAAAGAAAAATATTAGAAAATTTAACAATTTTCCTTTTTTATTTTTTATTTTCTTTCAATTTCAATGTTAAAATTCTATTTTCGTTATTTAGAAAAACAAAATGAGACTTTTAATAATTTTTGACTATTAACAATTTTCAAATTATTTAAAACTAGAAAATAAAATGAAGATGAATAAAAGATTAATTCCCTTGATCATCTTACATAAACAGTTTTTTATACTTGGATTTATTTTTCAATGTAACCAATTTTTACGACATATTTTTTATACTGCTTCAATGAAAAAACATCACAAATCAAGAGCTTAAGCAAAAATAAATTTGAACAAAGTACAACATTCATTTTCTTGTAAAAAAATTTATTTCTAGCAAAACCGAAACTTTCTCCTTAGCACTGCTGTTTTCTGGAGGATTTTTTAATATTCCGTTTCTTTCTAGTTAATTATTTTTAGAATTTGACTGAATTATTTTTAAAAGAATTTTCGACAACGTCTTTTCTGTAGTAATTTGCTTTTTTATGGGAGTATCAGATAAAGAGATATCTCTTTATACTTTATCAACACAAACATCTCCATATACTTTTATCAATAAAAACATCTCCACATATATTTTTATCAATACAAACATCTCTACAAACTTTTATCAATGCGAACATCTAATATATTTTAATCAATAAAAACATCTCCATATCTATTTTTATCAATACAAATATTTCTACAAACTTTTATCAATACAAACAACTCGATATATTTCAATCAATACAAACATCTCCATATATTCTTATCAATATGTGGGGGTTAGAAAAAAGAAAAAGAAAAAAAGAAAAGAAATCCAAAAATGTCGCAGTTCCCAGAAACCTCTGACAGGAAACGAAATCTATGCATGCCTGAAAGATAAGATTTATTGGCTGTCTCATTCAGTAGTGACCAATTGGAAAGAACGACCTTCTCTCCCCTGCTGGTGGTAAAAACAATATGTCTACTTAGTGGCACGCTGGCTCATTCTCCCACCAGAAGCAGCCTTTGCTGAACAAATCTACTAGACCCTCAAACTCAATTCACCAGAAATTTCTCTTCCGTTAGCAGCCGTCTCTGCTAAGATACCTCACAAAAACACCCACTGGATATGACCACCGACTTTGGACCTATCACAAAATATTGGAAACATTAGTAATTAAAGAGAGAATATCCACTTTCTTTCGACCATCGTCGCAATGTGCTAGTCTTTTTGTCAATAAAAACTTCTCTATAATTAGTATCAAAAGTACACTTCCCACACGTACCCCTAATGCTAACTCTGTATTCCCTGAAGAGGAGTCAGACCCCACTACCACCACAAATAAGAATTGTAACTGATGATGAGGCTCCAGTTCTGGAGATCTGGGGAATGTGGAGTACCTTTTGTCTTATCAACATGTTTGTTGTATGGGAAATTTACCCCTGCAATTGCCTTTACTCCCAGGTTCATAGTTTCCCGGAGTGGTTGCAACTTTTAAGGCCCGAACTATGGGTCAAATAGATTTGTTTAAAAATTATTTGTACTCTATAGGACCGTGTGCAAAACGAAAAAAACCTCTAAAGAACAACTATACAAAAATGTCAAAAAAATTGTGTTAGTATAGCGTTTATTCTGAGGCTAACAGCAACAAATAAATGAATTAATACTTCTTTTATTTCTAACAATTTATTAACCAGCACGTGAAACAATGAATAACAATATACAGTCATTCTTGTATATAAAATCTATCTGGGTATCTGTCACACGCCTCACCGAACGAGCGAGTTTGGCACAAGGCCTTCTTTAAGGTGGGTCCGGATGCCGGGCCGCAGTCCACACGCGTCCGGCAATTGCCAAAAATACCTTCGGCCGCGTCAGCATTCTCCTTAATAGGGACGCCAGGCAATAAACCTACCCTCCCATAAGGGGGTAAAAGCCTGGGGGTGGCCCCCTGAGGCCGGAGGAAATCTCCAGACAACAAACCCAACCCGGCCAGATCCGCGGTAGGTGGCTGGTGGAATCTATCTGACTGGATTTTGGATTTTGCGTCAAGACTTTTGGACTCATCACGTGATTGGTATATCCAATCACAGAGAGCCTCTCCCTCACTCACTCCATGCACAAGAATTACCATTTTACTGACCCAACAAAATGAATAAACATTGAACACCATTTCCTAACCATCAAGCATAAAATAACCCTAGATGAGTTGGCATGCCATTAAAATTTATTAATTTTCATGCCTAAAACAAAATTCCACATGCAACAAACATGTTGGTAAGACAATTTGTCGCTACACTTTGAAAATGGTAAAAAGTTAAGCATATACTCTTCTTGACAATTTTTCCCGACACTTTGTCTCCCAAAAGATTTTACGTGTCAGTATAAAAGAAAAGCTAAAAAAAATAAAAAAATTTAATTGAAATCTAAAAATTAAAAAAAAACTTGCGAGATATATCATGTCATTTATTTTTGATTGAACAGTCATCAATTAAAATTATGTTTGGATAAGAAAATGTCGCTACTTATTTCTTTCCATCTGGTTGTAGGAATAGAGTTACTTTTTGTTACAACTAAATTTTAGTCAATTTAAAAGACTGAAATTAAAAAATGATGATAATAATAATAATAAAATAACTTTAACGGTTTATTTGAATCTTAACACAACCCCACCCCTAACATCTACCTCTCATCTACTCATTGAAAAAGACGAAGAGTCACGATTCGGTTAAGAGTATGAAAGGAATAGGTTCGATCAAGGTTTAAATAAACCGTTAAAATTCATCATCATCATCATCACTATCATTATTTTACTCGTGGGTTGCTCACATCAGTTTTAACAAGTTATTTTTCACTGAAGGCTGAGTGACAGCAAGTCTCTTCAGGTCTCCAGGACTCTTCTCAGTATTCTGGCCGATCTTAAATGGTCTCGATTCGTCCGTATATTTCCAATTCTTCCAGTTTCCTTTATCAAGCGTTTGGGGGATGTACTAAACACGTCAATTACAATTGGTATCACCGTTACTTATGTTCCACAGCTTTTTAGTTCTCTGGCAAGGTCTAAGTACCCGTTTGTATTTTCGTTTACTTAGATTTTTACTCTGTAGTCCACCGATACTGCAAAATCCACTATACAGCGGTTTTTGTTCTTTTTGGGGGGGTTTTGTTTGTTTTTGTTTTTTTGTTTTTTTGTTGTTTTTTTTTTGTAATTATCACTAGGTCTGGTCTTCTGGCCAGGATTAGCTGATCTGTTTGTATCTTAAAATCACAGAAAATTTTGTGCGTCTCATCGTCCATGACAGATTATTATTATTACTTGTTGGGAGTTTTTCACATCAGCGTTAACTGATGGTCTTACACTGAAGTCTGAGTGACAACAAGTCTCCTCAAGTCTCCAGGACTCTTCTCAGTATTCTGGCCGATCTCAACAATGCTATAGTTTGGATTATTTCCACTCGTCCCCTTATTTCTAAGTCCTCTGGTTCTTTTACCAATCCTTTGGTGACTGTACCAAGAGCACCAATTACTATTGGTATATTCGTCACTTTCATGTTCCACAATTGTTTTTTTTTAATTCCCAAGCAAGGTCGAGGTACTTATTTTTCTTTCGTTTTTTTTTTAAACTTTACTCTATGGTCAGCCGGGACAGCAAAGTTCACAATTCTGCAAGTTCTCTTTTTTATTGTTGATTATTATAAGGTCCGGTCGTCTGGCCGAGATTATGTGATCCGTTTGTATGTCAAAATCCCAAAGGAGTTTGTATTTCTCATTCTCCAGGACAGATTCTGTGTTGTGCATACACCATTTGTTTGTATGTTCAAATTTCAATTTCTTGCACAATTCCTAGTGGATCACCTTGTCCACCCAGTCGTGTCTAGTCTTATACTCTTTCTGTGCTAATTTGCTGCATTCGATTATTATTATTATTATTATTATTATTATTATTATTATTATTATTATTATTTACTCATTAGAGTTTTCACATCAGTGTAAGCTGATGGTATTTCACTGGAGATTGAGTGATAGCAAGTCTCCTCAAGTCTCCAGGACTCTTCTCAGTATTTTGGCAGTTTTCAATAATGCTGTTGTTTGGATGGCCTCCACTCGGTCGCCAACTTCCAAATCTTCCAGGCCCTTTAATAATCCTTTAGTTACTGTGCCAAAGACACCAATCACAATTATTATTATTATTATTATTATTATTATTATTATTATTATTATTATTATTTATGAATTTTTTAAAACACATCTTTATTTTCACTCTATGCGTGTTTTTTGTCACACCAATTTTAAGTGGTGGCTATTTTATTGAAATCAGAGAGACAGCAATTCTTCTCAGGTGTCCAGGACTCTCCTAAGTATTCAAGCAAATCTTATCATTCTAGTAAGCTGTCAAAAGTTTTTAAAGGTAATTTTTAAAAAATCAAAGATGAATTCTGTGTACATTTCATTAGATCTATACATCTCATGTTGTGTTTCAATTACAATATTGGATGTGAGTTGATATATTTCGTTAGATTTCATATATCATGATTCAATCATAATACTATATACATATATATATATATATATGTGTGTGTGTGTGTGTATATGTAGTGATAGAAGAACTGGAGTTAATAAAAATGGCATAAGACGAACTACAAATAATATAAATATATATACCTGATATAATCAAATTATATATATTTGTATAATAATTTGATTACATTATATATATATATATATATATAGATAAGATGTTATTTAATCCAGTAAATCCGGAGTTGGGAATAATTCCAAGCAAAACCCAAAAAATATTCAAAAATAGAATATTGAATTTAAGTAATCCCGGTCAAAAGCTCAATGTAAATAAAATTCACAGAGCAAAAAAATTTCTCTTCAAATAAAACTATAAATCGGTCACATCAAGATAAATTCATTTCTATCCTGTTATAAATCAATGTTCTAATGTGAAAGCTTTTTAACTGGATGAAAATAAATTTATTATCCTAATGTGACCGATTGTTGTTTTTTAAGAGAAAAAAAAAATTGAATTTAATTATCTCATATATATATATATATATACAGTGTAACCCGGATATAAGAGACTCTGATATAAGAGAGATTTCCCCTGGTCCCAAATTAAAGCCAGTGTTACCTAAACAAAATAAACCAAACCCGGATATAAGATACTTAGTCTCCGGTCCCGATAACTCTTTTATATACGGGCTACACTGTATATATATATATATATATATATATGTGTGTGTGTGTGTGTGTGTGTGAGGGAATAGTTTATGGGTAACATTATTTTAAAATGATTTTGACTTTATTTGCACACAGTTAAATAGTTTCAAATATTCCTATCTAATACCAATATTTCTATTTCTATTCAAATCATTTCTTTGTGCACAGCTAAATGGTTTCAAGTATTCCTATCTAATACTATTAATACTATTTGATATTAATCATTTGTTTGCACGCATTTAAATGGCTTCAAGTATTGCTATTAAACATTAGTAATTTTATTTATCTAGTATTCCTATCAAATATAAGAAACTTGCACACAGCTATATTTTTTAAAAGATAAAAATGATGATAATAATAATAACCGAATGCAGCAAATTAGCAGTATAAGACCAGACACGCAAGGTGATCCACTGGGAATTGTGCAAGAAATTTAAATTTGACCATACGAATAAATGGTATATGCACAACCCAGAATCTGTCCTGGAGAATAAGACGTACAAACTCCTTTAGGATTTTGACATACAAACGGATCACCTAATCTCGGCCAGACAACTAGAACTTATAATAATCAACAAAAAAAAGAGAACTTGCAGAATTGTGGACTTTGCTGTCCCAACTGACCATAAAGTAAAATTGAAAGAAAAGAAAAAAAAATACATTGACCTTGCTAGATAATTGAAAAAACTGTGGAACATGAAAGTGACGTTTATACCAATCGTAATTGGTGCCCTTGGTACAGTCACCGAAGGATTATTAAAAGAACTGGAGGACTTGGAAATAAGAGGGCGAGTGGAGGTCATCCAAACTGCTACATAATTGAGATTGGCTAGAACACTGAGAAGAATCCTGAAGACTTGAAGAGACTTGTTGTCACTCAAACTTCACTGAAAGCCCATCAGCTAACGCTGATGTGAAAAAGTCTCAAGGAGTAAATGATAATAATAATAATCTCTAGTAAATGATTGAACAGTTCTATTTGACCCAAAATGAGACCATAATAGCTACTATCAATCCGAGTCAAAGTGGACCTGGGAGTAATGGCAATGAAGGAGTACTCCAATTCCCCAAAGCTCCAGGACTGGAGTCTCACCATCAGATGTAGTTTAGTGTCATTTCCAGGACACTAAATGTAACACAAAGTCTTTTAATGTGGGGTGTCATGCAGAAAAGCAAACTAAGAGGTTTTAAAAACTGGTTGGATTCTGTTGGCATTCATCTAGAATGGTGCCTCAAGCGCTCAGCAATAAATCCAGCTCTTAAAAACGAGGAGGGAGATCTCAAGCAAACATTCCTTAATACTATCAGTTGTTACTTTCCGTAAATGATCCCAGCTGTTTGTTACAGTTGAGACATTTCTTTTCTAACTTAAAAATTAAGAAAACGAAATCTTACTTGGTCCTTTGTAAAAACAAATAACGATGGTTTGGTTAGGTTGGGTTTTATGGCATATCAACCATTGTAGGTTATTTAATGCCAAATCCTCTTTACGCATATATATATTAGATATATATGATTTGGTTTGCTTGGGTTTTATGGCGTATCAACCATTGTAGGTTATTTAATGCTAAATCTTCTTTATATATATATATATATATATATGATTTGATTTGGTTGGGTTTTATGGCATATCAACCATTGTAGGATATTTAATGCCAAATCCTCTTTATACATATATATTAAATATGTATGATTTGGTTTGGTTGGGTTTTATGGCATATCAACCATTGTAGGTTATTTAATGCCAAATCCTGTTTTTTGCTTATATATTAAATATATGATTTGTAAACATATTTTGTTCATTCACACAGTTTAAGGATCTTATGTTATGTAACTAAGGTAATTATTTTTTTATATTAATCATTTTTTGTTAATTGTATTTTATTATTTATTTTGGTAAGGCTTTGAACTACTCGGTGTCTCTTAGTTCAGGTGTCATAGTCAAATGGTACACTCTTTCGCCGGCGCGGAAAGGATATGATAATCATCATCTATCGTAAGAAATCCCCAGACTGAAAATGGGCTTGGACGGCCGTTGGAGTAAATTGAGAGTGTGGTTGATGTTATACCCGGAAGAGATGGCCCTGAGAATTTGTGGATTTTCAAAATGTAGTTGAGGTTCGACTGTTGAAGCACGTGGTTAGGTTTTTCAGATGTGATCAGAGATGAGATCCGACAGAGATGAGTCGAGATCTTAGACATCACAAGATATGCTGTGCGTGAGCGGGGAGTCAGTATAGTATGATTAGCATAAGCTTTTTTGATTGTTATCTCTCTTCGTGCCGCCAAGTACTGAAGGTAGAAAAAATAGACTTGTTCGTACTGCCTGTATTTGTGTTATTATTGTTTTATTGATATCATTATGGCTATACAACACTAACATTTTTATTTCTAACGATTCAATTTAGCATAAGTCAAATTTAAATTTAATTCTATTCAATATCGTTAGCACACAGTTAAATGATAAACACTTCTATTCCAAACAAATCAATTTAGCATAAGTCATTTGTTTGCACTCGGTTTAGATGTCAAACAGTTCGATTAGAACCCTTTCAGGTGCTACTACTCCAGGCCAGAATTGTCTTAGGAGTGATGGCAATGAAAGAATACTCAGTATTCCCCAAAGCTCCAGCATTACTGGAGCTTCAGAAAGTACTGGCTCGGATTCTTTACTTAATGGCATATCAACCTTTGTGGATTATTTAATGCCAAAGCCATCCTTCTAGAAGAACACCAGTGATGCTATATAACCCATAATTAGATTCATCCCTTTCCAAAGGGTATTTGTCCGAGAGTGAACGTAATAGCGTGACGGGAGTTCGAACTCGCTTACTACAATCCCGCAGTCCAGCGCTTTAACCATTACACCACGAGGACACTTTCCCCTCCCAACTACAGGAAACAACTTGATCTCTGTATGCTAGAGTAAACTAAACTTAGTAAATAACAAGATTAAAAAAAAAGAATTAAGTTGAGCAACGATTTGCCTGTTCATTACTTAGATGGGTGAAAACTAAGTACCATTAGGTACTGAAAGCAACCTGAGGTCTCCATTGACAGACTATGCAAAACTTAGTCAATAACAATGAAAGAAATAAGTTTAGCAACAATGAGCCCGTTCAGTATCATTTGTGTAACCACTTAGTAATATCAGGTACTGCTCATGAGGCCTGTGTGCCAGATCAAACAAGTCTTATTATTTAATTTTTTTTCTTTTTACTCTAGTTCTTAGTAGTACAGTTTCTTTTCAACCATTTTCGATTCTGATTAAGACGCATTTCCGGAACATAACCGTTTCTTAATCCTTTCTGTGAATAATCCCAGTTGTTTGTCACAGCAACTGGATGTTTCGTCGCTTTTCTTCAGCATATCAATTTGTTTAAACGCTTTTTTGAAAGAAAAATTCTTTAAAAATAATTTTTCCACAAAACATCTTTCCTGGCGATGACCTAAGGTTTAAATTCATTGAAAGCCATAAAAAATAAATGTCACAAAAGAAATATTCCTAGTGGTCTAATCATATCTAGTTATATATATATATATATATATATATATGATGTGATCCATTGTTTTTTTATTTATTTTTTTTAAATTTGCTCTGTAGATTTTATTTGCATTGAGCTCTTGACCGAGACTATCTAAATTTAATATTCTATATTTAAATATCTAAATTGACCTGCTTGGAATTGTTCCCAACTCCGGATTTACTGAATTTAATAGTGTCATATATATATATATATATATATATATATATATATATATATATATATTCAGAACATTTTAAAACATTTTAGTAGTAAATAATAAAATCTGAAATCAATTAAACCATCTTTCTTAATAAGGTAATGATATTTAATTTCCCTTTCGTCTGAGTGAATAAGTTGCGAGGTACTATTGAAATAAGTTTCATAAATTAGATTTATTTCTTAATGTAATGTAACATTTTTACTCAAAAGTTATTTAAAAAAAACGAAAAATAACTATAAATCTTGAATTAATTGTTTTAACAGAATTTATTTATTACTTGACTATTTTTTGAAATGCCCCACACCAAATAGAATTTTTAAAAAGTTTGTCAATAACTTCTTATTTAGTATTAGGAATTTTGATTCTCATTTTCTTTGATTCTAAAATTTTAGTTGGTTTTTATCACAATTCACTCAGGTTGTAATTCAAAAATAAAAAGTTGAAAGAAAATATTAATTTTTTTAATTAAAATGATAACTGATTATGCATCTAATTAAATGAATAAACAAATAAATCATTAAATTCCTTTGTTATTTAAAACTTTTGAATATTTTTGATTTTTTCATATTTAAGTATTTTTGCTTTTCATTTAAAATTATACAAAATCTTACTAGAATATTATTCTAATATCAATATTCAATTATGAACTGTTTAAAAGATTTTTTTTTTTTTATTTTTTAAATTAAAAAAAATTCTAACGGAAAAAAACGAATTCTACTTCCGCCAAAAACAAAAAAATTCGCGCTTTTTTGTTGTTGTCTTAGATCACATCTAAGAAGTGGAGGAACATTATGGTGTGAAAGTGTTTAAAAAAGATGATGGTTGTAATCGATTATCAATCAATAGATAAATTGAATCTTTGAAAGCTCTAAGAAAAAAAGTTGATCTGTTTCTCCTAAGAATTTATTCCAGGAAGATGAATGAGTCCAAAAAAACCACAAGAAAAAAAGAAAAAGCAGGAATTAGTTGCTTTGGATTAAACAGTGATGTCAATGACACCAATTTGACAGATTTGTCAATTCACGTCCAATTCGCTGTTTATCTTTGCAACTCAGACCGATTGGAAAAATTTGATATTTGGTTTGATAATATTGCGAAACTAAATCCAGCACTTCTCGAAGATTTAATGAAAAATGAAGAATTTTGTCTTTGTATTGTCCGTTTAAGACTATTTCAAAAGAAATATCAAGACGTTTTTCAGTTATTAAAGGTAAGTAAAATGATGAATAATAAAAAAACTCTAGAAATAAACTTTTAAAACTTTTCTTCTGAAAACAGTTTTAAAAATCTATCTCTATTTTTAAATAATTTAAACTTTGAAAGAAAAATGAATTTAAATTTGATTACGTTAAATTAAATTTTTACGAATTATTTATCACTAAAAAATTGCATGTAGAAAAATTTAAACAAAATCTAATTTGATAAGATTTTTATTTCAGTTAATTCAAAACAATTTTTTAAGAAAATGTTTTAACTTTGAATACGTCATATCAATTTTAAAAAAAAATTAACTTTGATGAAATAGCAAAATAAAAGAAATCTTTAATTTATTTAAATCCTTAATTAATCTTTTAAAAAGTCTCTATGATTATTGATGAGTGCGTTTATTTTCGGTCACAATTCTACGTTACTACATGACGACGTAGTAAAAATAGAATTTTTTTGTTCTGGTGTGGTAGTAGTAAGGACGATGACTTGGAAGAATCAAAATTATAGCCTAAAAATATTTTTTCATGAGTTAACAGAATTCCAAACTCACAGCAATGCAAATATATATATATATATATATATATATATATATATATATATATATATATATATATATATATATATATATATATATATATACGCACGCACGCACACGCACACAGTATCTTATTACAATAAAATCTGAACTAACTGACCTGGGTCCCGTCAGAAAAAAATTATATTTATTTTTTTGAAATTTAAATCACTTAAAAACTTTATTTAAAAAATCGATAGTCCTGATTATTCTCGCTGAAGGAAATATCTCATAAAATGCAAAAAAATATTAAAATTTTCATACTTAGATTCCCAATCTAAGTGAGAATCCAAGTTTTAACCTTTTGTTTCATTTCTTTTAATTGAACAGTTATATTTTAGTTCCCAAAATTATTCATCGATAAACGGCCGTAAGTCGCCATTTACTTAATGGTTGGAATGAAGGAAAGACTAAAGAAATATAGTGGGTGTATGAATTGTCACGAATTGAAGACGAAGTTTTTAAATATTCATGTCTAATAAAGAAAAAAGGGAATAAAATGACTGAAAGTTATTCTTATCTGGATGGTGAATGCAAGTATTATATTTCTAGATATTCTTTTTTGTATATTATCGCAGGCATTTCTCCAGAAAGATATTCTGGATAAATATCAAAGTTTCAAGAAAAGATATTACAACCTGGGAAAAATATAAGAAATATTTTCATTTGTTTAATTTATAATTCGATAAGAAAACTTTTTATAAAGTCATTTAATATTCAGTATGACTCAATGATTGAGACATTTGTGTATTTATTTCATATTGGAAGTGTAATAATTATTATGGAATAGAATTATAGATCAAGAAAATATTTCCATTGGTTTTAAATTTGATCTGCAATTTACTTCTTGTTTGCTATTGTATTTTATCATGACAAAAAAAAGTGATATTTTCATTTAATTTACACATCAGTAAAATAAGTCACTTAATGTAGTGGCGTAAGTGCTGCACTGTGGACTTTAAATAAGCGAGTTCGAACTCTACTCCCGCTATTACGTTCACATTTGGATTAATGCCCTTAGGAAATGTAAGCCCACCCTTATCCTCCCAGTTTTAGGTTGGTGGTATTGGCATTAAATAAACCACGAAGGTTGATATGTCATTAAATAAAAAGACCAAACCAAACCATTAATTCATTTTTCGCCAATGCCCCAGGAGATCAGGGTTCAATCCCTGGTCGGGTTATACCAAAGACTTTAAAAATGATACTTGATACTTCCTGGCTTACACTCGGCATTATAAGGTAAGGATCAAGGGTAAAGTGAAGCAGTCCAGGGAATGGAGTAGCGTCCTTCCCCAACACCTCGTTGTAGTAGCTATTGAAAAGGGAGCCTTCGGGTCACCCAAGGTCGCCAACTTAACTTTACTTTTCCTGTCCCATAATAGTTGTTACAGTTGGTTATAGATTTCATATACTAAATGTCACCACTCTTACGGGACTGGGGTTGTAATTTAAAAGTAAATATTGATTGATAGATTTTAACGGTATCTCAACCCATCTGTGGTTATTTTATGCCTTGAGGTTAGGGAATCGCGTTCATATTTATATTTGCGTAATTGTTTCTTTTTTCCCCACGGTCCTATCGAATGTGAATAATTTTCAAACAGGTACTACCCCTTCGGGACAGAGCGAAACTGGATCCTCACCATCAGATGCAGTTTAGTGTCATACCGAGATCGTAAATTTTGATATAAGTCCTATTTGACTTTTTTTTTTTTTTTCAAATGATGACTTATTAATTTCGTTGACTTTATTTAAATAATTATTTAACTACCCACAAACCAGTTGTAAAAGTGGTCTATGATGATACTGATGCTTCTATTTAGGAAGGGCTTTTCTGGTATATCGACCGTTATTTGTTTAATGCGAAATCCTATTTTTACATATATAATAAATATATGATCTGTAAACTAATTTTGGAGAAAATATTTTTAAACGAGCCTGAGATCATTCTTTTGTACACAGTTAAATGATTACAAGTATTTCTATCTAACACAAATATTTCTATTTATCATTGATCATTTATTTGGTTTCAGTTAAATGGTTTCAAGTATTGCTGTGTAATGCAATGTAACATCGGTCATTTATTTGCAGACATTTAAATAGATATACAGGGTGGAACGATAAAATTGTCGCCCTAAAAAAGATGACATGATTCCATTTCCGTTTAATGAAAACCGGTTTTCTTTTTTTGTTGCAGACCATCTACTAGTTGGTCAGTTGTATACAAATCCCAAGAGCGATAGGAGTCTTTTATCATGTCTGAAAGCGACACAATGTTCAACAAGCAAGATCGGACATGCACCGCTGTACAACTCATGCTCTCTACCGATTTAAGTTATGACAGCAGGACCATTGCCAGCACCCTCAAAATGCAAATCTGGATTGCCACGAATAACAGGGGCGTGCCCAGGGTGATGAAAACAAAGTTTCCAGCTACGGTTATGGTCTTTGGTGTGGTTTCAAGGGAGGGCCACATCATGCCACCTCACATCTTCGAAGTCGGCTTGAAAGTCAACACCAAAGTGTACCTGGATGTGCTAAAGAGTGTGGTGATCCCCTGGTGCAATCAGGTGGCCGGTGGCAGACTCTGGGTGTGGCAGCAGGACTCGGCGCTGGCCCACAAGTCCAAAGAGACCCGGGCTTGGCTTCAGAAGGAGTGCTACGACTTTGTACCCTTCTCTCACTGGCCTTCCTCCTCCCCCGACCTGAACCCGCCGGACTACTTCGTTTGGTCATACGTCGAGAACATCACCAACATGACCTCCCACAACACCAAAGCCAGCCTGATCGCCGCTATTCGCCGAGCTCCCGCCGGCGCTTGTGGAAAAGGCATGCTCCCAGTTCCGGATCCGTATCGAGGCGGTGATTGAGGCTGAAGGCGGCTACATTGAATAGATGTCAGCTCTCCTACATAATCAAGTTACCTGAATTGATTTTTTCAATAAAAGTTGTAAAATAAAGCTGTAGTGTTGTTTTCTTTAGGACAACAATTTTATCGTTCCACCCTGTACATATATAATTTGTGAGTGAATAATTCCTGAGTAATTTTATTTTTAAACTAGTTGGAACTAATTTGTTTACGCACGCAAGAATTGCTTTTGTTTCTTCACAGTTATATGATTTCAATTATTACTATCTCACACTTAATTCTATTCAATATCGTTAGCACACAGTTAAATGATCAAACAGTTCTATTTCAAACAATTCAATTTAGCATAAGTCATTTGTCTGCACACAGTTTAAATGTTAAACAGTTCTATTTGACCCATAAATAGGATCCTTATTAGGTTCTACTGCTCTGCGATAGTGTGGATTTAGGAGCGATGGCAATGAAGAGATACTCCACATTCCCCAGAGCCCAGAGGTTGGAGCCTGACCATCAGATTGTTTAGTGCCATAATCAGGACATTCGTTAGGGGAGGGATCTCATACCTCTGCAAAGATGCAGTCGGTGTATTTTACAGCTTAGAAAGATGTGAAAGATTTTAATCAATTTGTATTTCATCATTGTTCCCTCCGTTATCGAAAATTTAGATTAGCACGCGAACGCCGACCCCACAAACTTATTCACTTGCAAATCGAACTGGAGACTGCTTTATTCTCGAAGATGTATTGCTCTAACAAAATTCTAATTACCATATACCATTTTGCTGGGATGTGGTTACACACACACACACACACACATGTATGTGTGTGCATGTGTCAAATGTATGGATTACCAACTCGCCCGAAAATCATATCCGTGAAGCTTTGAGTCGTGAGTTTTTACTCTGCCTTTTCCACTTTCTACATATATTATATATTTCATTATGAGTGATATTGTTTTGCAATTTTACGAATGTGTGTGAGAGAGAGAGAGCGAGAGTAAAAGAAGTGAGTGTGTGTGTGAGAGAGAGGGAGGAGAGTGTGTGTGAGAGGAGAGGGTTAGTTGGTTGGTTGGATTTTATGGCATATCAACTTTTGTTGGTTATTTAATGCCAAATCCATTTTTATTCAAATAATCAGTTCTATTTCAAACAATTCAGTTTAGTATGAGTACACAGTCTGTCAAAAACATTTCTATTTCAAGCTATTCAGTTTAGTCAAACAGTTCTAATTCAGCCAATTCAGTTTTGTATAAGTATAGATTTTGTTTACGCACAGGAAAATATCAAAACAATTCCATTTAGCATAAGTACACAGTTTACATGACAAAACAGTTCTATTTCAAGCAGTTCAGTTTATCATAAGTATGCAGTTTAAATATTTAAAAAATTTTTTTCAAATAATTCAAGACAGACTCTTTCGTTGTATCACAACTTTTCAGTGTGGTTAGACATGTTGGATGCTTCAAGCTGGGATTGAAACCCGTCTAACTTTAAGTTAAACTGATAATGTACCGCTCACCATCTGTAACCTAACAGGAGAGAGAGAGAGAGAGAGAGAGAGAGAGAGAGAGAGAGAGAGAGAGAGAGAGAGAGAGAGAGATGTGTGTGTGAGAGAGAGAGAGAAAGAGATGTGTGTGTGAGAGGAGAGAGAAAGTGATGTGTGTGAGAGAGAATGGGAGAGAGATTGAGAATTTTAGTAGACCAGTTAGTTATATTATGGCTCGTCAACTCTTGCTGGGTTATTTAATGCCAAACCCAGTCTTTTTGTAATATGGTTTATGATAAATGAACCCTTAGAAAATAATTATAGCTTCAAGTAACTATTCTTAATACAAATAATTTGCAAATAGTTATACATTTTCAAGTATTCCTATCTAATATTAACAATTTTCAAACCTATCTATTTGACCCTATAAATGACACTCTAACAGGTACTTCCTCCAGCTCACAGTGGACCTGAGAGTAATGGCAATGAAGGAGTACTCCACATTGCCCATAACTCAAGATTAGGAGCCTTAGCACTAGATGCAGTTTAATATATCCAGAACAAGGATTTTATTAATAGATTAAAATATCAATTACATTTGCCCCCAGTGTTAAATTTGGAAATTTGATAAAAAAATGTATATGCAAATGTAATAATTATTATGCGACTTTTTTTAAAATCATAAATCAAATAAAATGACATTTTATTACTGAAAATTAAATTTGAAGTGATTGGTTAATTTTAACGCCATATCAACTGGTTTAGGGTTATTTTATACCTAGATGTTAGGGAATTACGTTCATTGTACGTTCATTTTTATATTTGTTGTGTTGTTTTTTATGAAGATTTTTTCTTTTTCCTTTTTTTCTTTTTTTTTTTCTCAATCCTATCGAATACGAATTATTTTTTAAAAAGATCTATTTAACCCATTGATGGGACCTTTACTCCTGGTGAGAGTTGATCTTGGAGTAATGGCATTGAAATGGTTCTCCACACTTAACAGAACTCCAGAACTGGAGCCTCACCATCACATGCTGTATATTGTCACACCCAGGACACCCTTTTGAGGGGAGGGGTCTTGCTCTTCTGCCGAGGGTACAGTCAGCATATTCTAAGCCTTGCCGACAATCCGTGAATATTAAGCTAAAAATGACCATAAAAAAAACGGAACATAAAAAACGGAACATAAAAAACGGAACATAAGAAACATTTATAAATCAAATTATTATTTGATTTATAAATGTTTTTTTATGTTCCGTTTTTTATGTTTTATTGAAACTCCTGTCCCATAATAGTTGTTACAGTTGCATGTAAATTTGATACACTCAATGTAACAGTTATTGTGGGACAACCCAAAGAAAGTGGTCAATTCTCAATATTTTTAGAGTAATTTAATTTTTCCGGTATAGTTTGATCTTCTTTATTCCGAAATAATAAGGAACCTCATTTCTTTGAGAAATTTTTCATTTTCAAAACAAAGTTTTCAAATGAAAACCAGTGTTCTAAAATGAGGGATCTATTTATAATGATCTTATAATGCATAATTGGACCCCGTCTTTGTATTTGTCTCTGATAGCGTTTATTCAATTTGTATTGTAAATGTTATATTAAACCGGCCTCTGACTTTGTGACCAGACCAACCCTCATATACATGTGTGTGTGTGTGAGAGAGAGAGAGAAAGAGACAGAGATAGAGAGTTTACTGTACAACTTAAGCAGATTGGTCTCAGTTTGATTTCAGCCGATGTCACACATAACACAAGTGAAAAATTTGTTAAAAACGTTCTTTACTCAATTTAATGACTTTGTTTAAAATTTTTTAAATATTTTTTTTCAAATAGATTTAGATAATCTTTTAAAAAATGTTGGGGTTTTTTTTGTTGTTTTTTTAAGTCACGTCGTCGTCGAGGAGATAATGTTAGCCTCATCGATATGTCAATCAATTTCATTTTTTAAAAAATCATTTAAATTCATTTGAAATTAATTTGATTAAAAAAAAAGTTAAATTGATTAACATCGACAGATTTCAAAATTTTTACCAATCTGCTTTTAATAACTTGTTGAAACATTTTCACAAGCCACAAAATAAAATTTATTCTTCATTCTTTATTAATTGTTTCTTCAAAGAAAATATTTGTCAATATTCTCCAATCTTTCTTCGAAAATATTTTTTTTCTGTCTGGTGTAAAAAATTTATTTATCTATGTTCAGATAAGGAAAAACTAAAATTTAGTATCAAAATTTTTAAATCGATATTTATCGTATATATTCCAGAAACATCTGACCTTGCGTATCATGTGATTGCTCAAATTTGATCTCCAAAATATTTCATTTATTATGAAATCTTGTGAGTTCCATTTTTGGTAGGCTAGGCTAAGTAAAAAAAAAAGTAAAGTTGGCGACCGTAGTTGAGGATGACCCGAAGGCTCCCTTTTCAATAGCTACTACACTCAGGTAGTGTAATGGTTAGCAAACTTGACTAGCGAACTTGCAAGAGTGAGTTTGAGTCTCATTGGGTGCCCCATTCATTCGGTCTTGTGCCACGTCAAAGCAAAAACCTGAGTAAATTACTACTACACCAAGGTATAGGAGAGGGTGCTACTCTTTTTCCTGGATTGCTCCACTTTGCCCTTGATATGTATCTTATAATACTGAGTGTTAAGCTAGGAAGTATCAAGTACCATTTTATAGTCTTTGGTATGACTCAACCTGGAATTGAACCCCGGTCTCCTGGGCTATTGGCGAACACTCTACCCACTAGGACAGTAGGTGTGTGGAAATATATTTTCTCAACAACTTTCTTGTTTTTCTGTAATGTTTTGATTGGTTCTAACGAAAATACTGCACTATGGCAATGTAAATGCAGCTGATGAGATATCAATACTTGAGCCATCTATTGACAAAGAAATAAACTACTGATAATTGTGCCGGTTGACCTAGGCCTAGTCTTGACCAATTATTTACACACAAAGTTTGGGTGTAACTTTCTAAAATTGGCAAAAATTTAGACCTCAGAAAGTTGCTTGATATACGAGTATATACGGTAATATCAATTTCACTAAATTTTCAATATGACTGTGGATCAGTTTGGGAGGTTTTGCCCTTAAAAATCTTTTCGAAGTAGGTATCAAATTTTCTGGAGTTCAAAAGAAAACCCGGAATTTAGTTATGTAGCAAATAAACTGTTTCTGTGTGTGAAACAAAAACAATTCAGGGGGTGTCCTTGTGGTGTAATGGTTAAAGCGATGGACTGCGGAATCGTAGTACGCGAGTTCGTACTCTAGTCGTGCTATTACGTTCACTTTCGGGCAAATACCCTTGGGAAAGGTATGAACTCCGTTATCCTCCCAGCTATGGGTTAAATAGTACCACTACTGTTCTTCTAGGAGAATGGCTTTGGCATTAAATAACCTAAAAAGAGTTGATATGCCATTAAACAAAGAAACCAAACCAACCAGAAACAATTCAATTTTATAGTACAGAATTTCTTCGTGAAAAGCTTGAGCGTGGCCGTCGCTATTAATATATATCGCAGAGGCCACGGCTTGAGTAATACTTATATCAGACAAGCTTCAAGAATATCTTTTGACAACCACCATACAACACAGATAGATAGATAGATAATGAACAGACTGACATACATACATACATACATACATATGAATAGATAAATAGATCCATAATGAAGAGACTGAGATATATACACACGTAGATTCATATGAATAAAGAGACGGATAGACAGATTGACACATTCATACACTGGGAGGTGTTTGTGGTGTAATGAATATCATCATAGGAAATGGACATGGCGACTCAAATTCAAGTCCTGGAAAAGCTTCCTGTTTCACATAAAACTAATACCGTCGGGAAAGGTATGAATCAAACTATTCTCCCACCAGGTAAGGGTAAAATAGTAAGGCAGACTGAGCTCTTTAATCTTGGTATAGCAACCAGACTAGGAGAAGGAAAATTCTTAATTCAAACCTGTTGACATACCTTGATAATGCTAAGTCCATTCGGCTGAGGGACTGTAGAATATACTCACTGCATCTCTGGAGAGATTGGTTTGGTTTGTTGGGTTTTATGGCATATCAACCTTTGTAGGTTATTTAACGCCAAATCCATTTTTATGTAAATAATCTGTTCTATTTAAAACAATTCAGTTTAGCATAAGTACACAGTTTAATTGTCAAAAACATTTCCATTTCAAACTATTCAAGCAGTTATATGTAACAATTCAATTAAGTGTAAATACAGTTTTAATGTCGAAAAACAGTTCTACTTGAAATAATTCAGTTAAGCATAAGCACGCAGTTTATATGTAAGTACGGTTTAATAGTCAAAAACATTTCTATTTCAAGCTATTCAGTTTACTCAAACAATTCATTTTAGCATAAGTATGCTGTTAGTTCTATTTAACCTATAGATAGGGCCCTATCAGGTGCTACCACTCCGGACCAGGGTGGACCTGGGAGCGATGGCAATGAAGAGGTACTCCACATTCTCCATAGCTCCAGCATTGCTGGAACCTCACCATCAGATTGTTTAGTGTCATATCCAGGACACTCGTTGGGGGGGGGGTCTTACCCCTTTGCAGAGGTGCTGTCAGTGTATTCTACAGCCCCAGCTGACTGGGCAATCTCTGGAGAGAGGTAAGACTCACCCCTCAACAAGTGTCCTGGATATGACATTAAACAACCTGATGGTCTGGCTCCAGTAATGCTGGAGCTTTGGGAAATGCAGAGTATCGCTTCATTGCTATTGCTCCCAGGTCCACTCTGGCCCGGAGAGGTAGCACCTGATAAGTTCCTATTTATGGGTCAACTAGAACTGTTTGACATTCAAACTGTGCAAACAAATGACTTATGCTAAATTGAATTGTTAGAAGTAGAACAGTTTGATAATTTAACTGTGTGTAAACAAATGACTGATGTTTAATTCAGTTGTTAGTGATACATAACAATAATTGGAACCATTTAACTGTGTGCAAATGAATGATTTATACTGAATAGAATTATAAGTGTTTGATAGCAATAATTGAAACCATTTGGAAACAACAGCAATACAAGTGTGCAAACAAATTAGTTCTAACTTATTTAAAAATGATTTTCCCAGCAAACTAATTTATCACATATCATGTATATCTATTTAAATGTGTGTAACTGTTACGTAGCAATACTTCAAACCATTTAAAAAATGAGATCAGGTTAATTTCAAAATGTTATCAACAAAATGTGTTTATAAATCATAAATTTTTAATATGTATGTATAAAGAGGATTTGGCATTAAATAACCTAAAATGATTGATATGCCATAAAACCCAACCAGATCAAATCCTATATATTTAATATATATGTATAAAGAGGATTTGGCATTAAATAACCTACAATGGTTGATATGCCATAAAACCCAACCAAACCAAATCATTTATATTTAATATATATGTATAAAGAGGATTTGGCATTAAATAACCTACAATGGTTGATATGCCATAAAACCCAACCAAACCAAATCATATATATCTAATATATATGTATAACGTGGATCTGACATTAAATAACTTACAATGGTTGATGTGCCATAAAATCCAACCAAACCAAATCATATATATTTAATATATATGGAAGTAAATAATGAAGTAAAATCCGACAGTTTAGAGAAAAAATTGATAACAAGGTAATCCAAGCTGAAAGAGATTTATTGAGAAACAAAGTCGACGCTATAGCATTTTGGTCCTGATGATGGTTCATTAGAACCAAAACATTGCTGTGTCGACTTTGTTTTTCACTTTTCTTTCAGCTTGGATTACCTTGTTATCAATTTTTCCTCTATTTAATATATATGTATCAAGAGGAATGGTTGATATGCCATAAAATCAAACCAAACCAAACCAAATACCATTTGTAACTTCACTAAAGTCCAGTGACAGTAAGTCTCCAGGACTTTCCTTAACATTCTAGATGATTTCAAAAGAGCTGTATTCTGAACAGTCTCAGTCCTTCCTCCAGATTTTCTCTTCCCTCAGTTTCTTTTTCATGTTCTTTGGTATAGTTCCAAGGACTCCTAGTATGATAGGTATTACTGTCACTTTCCTAATAAAAAATAAAATTTTAGTTTCTGTTCCAAATTTTTTTGTGCCATGAGTAATTACTTTTAGGAACAGATTTTTTAAATTTTTTTAAAAATTTTTTTACTTTTGAAGGTTTGATATAGCAAGCTCTCTAGGTGAAGGAAAATTGAATACGAACCAACTGTGTAAGCCAAGTCAGGAATCATTTCTTGCTACTGGTACCACGTAACCCAGTAAAATCTGTCACCTGTTACTTGGGGAGGAGATGGGCATCAGAAAGATACCATAAAAGGGGAATTACTTGGCATGGCACTCCAGTGACCTAAAAAGTTTATGAGAGATGGGGGGATAAGCAAGTTTAAATATTAATTCTATGTCATGATAATCATCATTATCTAGGCATTCTGACAACATGGATTCCCTTGATTCTTGCTTGCTATCAATCCCTATCAGCCATAACTCTTAGTAAGTCATATAGACAGTATTCAGTGTCTGCACAGAACTGGTTAATGTAAGTTTTTGCTGGCTGGCCAACACTGGTGTGTCCATGTGTTGGAGTCCATAAGAGACTGCCCATTATGAGTTCGCCATCAATATCCACTATGTTTTGCTTGTTTTATATAGTTGGTTTGTGAAATGGGAGGTAAATGGTTGTACAACTGCTGTTTTGTAGGGTGCTGCTTCCAGAATGTTTGCAAAATAGTATGTAGCATAGCTTTTTCTCAAATTGTTTCATTTAAGTCCAAGTGGTGCAGCCATACAATAGTACTGACACGACTACTGCTTAAAAAATACTCCCATAGAAATATTAACGTTTTCTTTAATCACCGGTGAGAGATTCTAAGAATGTGTTGACAGGTAGTGTCAAGCATGTCTTGTTTGTTTTTCTTGGATGGTTTGTGACATGGGAGGTAAGTGGCCCTACAGTTGCTGTTTTGTAGGGTGCTGCTTCCAGGATTTATTCAAAACAATGCACAGCATCTTTGTGTAGTTCCCATCTAGCTCTTTCTGCAATTTTTTTTGTTATAGTCCAAATGGTATTGACATAGGTACAACTTGGAAGAATACCAATTTTATTTTACCAGAGGGAGATCAGATTAACAGTCATCAATAGAAGTTCATGCTTTACCTTTGCATGAGTTGACATCAATTTCAGCAGATGAGATATTGCTACCAAGATATAATGAACTGGTCTACTAATTTCAGCGGTACATTTTTTTTTAATTGGCCATGCAATTACCATGATTAGTTAATTTGGCGTCCCTTGTGTGCTATACGGACAGGGGGCTCAGTCATAGAGTTTTGGCTCTGCAATCTGTGGTTCCTGGTTCAATCTCCAGTGATGGATATCACTGTATATACTGCTGAAGAAACCTAATAAGGTCAAAACAGCTGTCCAGTGTTTCCGTAGGTGTTCACCGGATTTTCTGGTCATGATCATTCAATTCATAATTTCAGAGTCTTGCCATTTAATGAGATGGCACATAAGTGCATATATCCCGTGACCAAAGCAGCTCAAACTATAGTAGGTAATCACTGTGGTTGGTAGTGTTATAAATATGGTTGCAAAAAACAACAGATGAGAGGATTTGGTTAATTTTGTTTATTTCAAATAAACAGAAAATGGTAGATTTAGAAAAAGATACAGGCTTTCTTCTTCCACCAGATATGGGTCAGGAGGCGAATAGGTGTAAATCTATTATTGGCTAGTGGCTTGGTTGTGTGCAGCATGGTGATGTAATGTGTGTTGGTAGGCTGTCAACAGACTTTGATCTTGTTCTTGGCCCAGTGACTTGTTTGTGTGCTGTGAGGTGATGTGGTGTGGGTTGATAGGCTGTTAGCAGTCTTTGATTTTGTTCTTGGTCAGGTGATTTGTTTGTGTGCTGTGTGGTGATATGGTGTGAGTTGGTAGGCTGTCAGCAGTCTTTGATCTTGTTCTTGGCCAGGTGACTTGTTTGTGTGCTGTGAGGGGATGTGGTGTGGGTTAGTAGGTTGTCAGTGGTCTTTGATTTTGTTCTTGGCCAGGTGACTTGTTTGTGTGCTGTGAGGGGATGTGGTGTGGGTTAGTAGGTTGTCAGTGGTCTTTGATTTTGTTCCTGGCCAGGTGACTTGTTTGTGTGCTGTGAGGTGATGTGGTGTGGGTTAGTAGGTTGTCAGTGGTCTTTGATTTTGTTCCTGGCCAGGTGACTTGTTTGTGTGCTGTGAGGTGATGTGGTGTGGGTTGGTAGGCTGTCAGCAGTCTTTGATCATGTCTGAAATGTGATGCGTAAAGTCTCTGGTACCAGTCCCAGTGTCAACTATCATTTGTGATTTTTGTTGACCATTTTATAGCCATATTTGTGATCAAGATCAGCTCTGGAAAAACTTCAGGGAGAAGTTTATGATTAGTTTAAAAAGACTTTTTAATTGTTAATTTAGTTTTCAACCTGAAGCTGCATAGGGCCGACATGTGTGTTGTAACCTAACGAAAGGTTACTGAATGAGAAATAACAAAAACAGAAGTGGGAAATGAAATGGAAATCTTTATAACAAAATACAATACTTGCTAGTGGCGGTAAGAAGGTAACCAATACTAGTTGTGTACTACTTAATCAGCATGTTACTCCCCTCCCTCACAATAGTCTCCCACGTATTTATGAGAAATGGGAAAACCCATTAATGTTCATAGGCAGGGCATATAACAATGTGCAGAGACATGTTTTATTCATTGTGTTGGTAGTTACTGTCGGGTCGACATCTAGTTGATATTAGCTTTCTTCTACCAAATATATGTTTGTTTGCTTCTCCTCTTGAGTATTTTAATTTGTTTTGATGATGGGTGGGTATATTGAGTTAGAAAACTAGTAATACAGGAGAAATTTTGATATCTGTTGTATAACAGTAGTGTGATGGTGAGTTTGTGGATTGAAAAGTTGTATATTGCTTCACTGCGTGTGTGATTTGAAAGCCACACAGATGAATGTACAATAGAGTCTAATTCTGAAACTTATTCTTTAAAAGTTTGAACTGGGTCATAATGCTAAGAAATTTCGTCTGTGTTGCAAGAATTTTGAAAATCAAGTAAGGTCAGGTAAGTCAAAAAGGTCATGCTCCTAACCATAGTAGCAAATCTGGGTTGTAGCACTCAGAGGGTATCAGGCGAGCTTGGCATTTTATAATCCTGCATGGTTAGTCACCTTAATGGCTTTGTTTGGTTTTGTTTTATTGTACACCAGCCATTGTAGGTTATTTAATGCCAAATCCTGTTTATACGTAGACATTACATATATATGATTTGGTTTAGTTTGGTTTTATGGCATATCAATCATTGTAGGTTATTTAATGCCAAATCCTCTTTATACATATATATTAAATGTATATGATTTGGTTTGGTTGGGTTTTATGGCATATCAACCATTGTAGGTTATTAAATGCCAAATCCTCTTTATACATATATATTAAATATATATGATTTGGTTTGGTTTGGTTTTATGGCATATCAACCATTGTAGGTTATTTAATGCCAAATCCTCATTATAAATGTATATTAAATATGATTTCTAGACACATTTTGTTGATGACATTTTTAAATGAGCCTGAGCTCATCTTTTTGTCCACAGTTAAGTGGTTTAAACTATTTCTTGCTAATACAAATAATTCTATTGACTATTAATGATTTGTTTGCACACAGTTTAATGCTTTCAAATATTGATATGTATCATTAACAATTCAATTAAACATCAGTCATTTGTTTACACACAGGTAAATGTAAAAACTGTTCTTTTTCAAACAATTCAGTTTAGCATAAATGCATAGTTTAAATGTCAAACAGTTCTATTGACCTATAGATAGGACCCTATCTGGCGCTACCAGTCTGGGCCTCATTAGACCTAGGAGCGATGGCAATGAAGGGGTATTCCACATTTTCCAAAGTTCCTGCATTACTGAAGCCGTGCTATCAGATTGTTTAGTGTCATATCTAGGACACTCATTGGGGAGGGGTCTTACCTCTCTGCAGAGATGTAGTTGGTGTACTCTGCATCACCAGCCAACTGGACTAGTAGCACTCAGAGAGTATCAGGCGAGCTTGGCATTTCATATTCCAGCACAGTTCGTCACCTTGGTGACATTGGAACAACTAAAGTATGCTTCATGTTACCAAGATATTGCAAAACTTTTGACTCAACCTTGTTATAAAATGATTGATTAACGATGCTTCTTATAAAACACCAAAATAAAAAGTATAAGTTACCAAAAGTGTTTCTTATTTTCTTTCCATTTTTTGATGTTTTCAATCAATAAATAAAAAATAGTTTGACACTAAACTGCATGTGATGACGAGGCTCCAGTTCTGGAGTGTGTGTAGTACCCTTTCATTGCCATTACTCCCAGGTACACTCTGACCCAGAGTCATAGTACCTGTTAGGCTCCAATCTAAAATTATTTGTATTTGATATGACCATGTGCAAAAAAAAATCTTCAAGTTTTGTTTAATGGTATATCAACCTTTGTGGGTTATTTAAAGCCAAAACCATCTTTGTAAAAGAACTGCAATAATACCATTTGACCCATAGCTAGGGAATTTTTTTAAAAAAAAGCAACTACAAAAAAAATCTAAATATGAACATACAATGCACACAATTCCCTAACCTCTATGTATAAAATAACCTCATACAGGTTGACATGCTGTTAAAGTCAATAAACAAGTTAAAAAAAGTAACCCATTTTGGCATATTTTTTTTTTAAAATTTCAGGCAGGTCCATTCACACCAAAAGACGATTATGTTAAGTTGTGGGAAGATGCACACTACAAACAAAAAGAAGAAACACTTGGACAAGCTCTTACCCCACTGCAGAGGTTCCGTATTCGCAAAAAGTAAGTCATTTTTTTTTTACTGAAAATAGGGAAAAGAAAAAAAAAATGTTTTGATTATGTCCAAAATTTTGAAATTTTCTTTCCTTTAACTTTTATGAAGTTTTTTTTATTTTTTATAAATTTTCTTGGGTTTCGATTGGTTTCTTCATTTAATGGCATATCAACCTATGTGGGTTATTTATTGTCAAAGCAATTCTTGCAGTAAAACAGTAATGGTACTATTTAATGCATAGCTTGGAGGATAAGAGGGTTCATGCCTTTCCCAAAGGTTTTAGACCAAAAGTGAAGGTAGTAGTGTGACTGAAGTTTGAACTTATTTATTTCAAGGCCTCAGCCCAGCGCATTAGCCATTGCATCATGCGTACACCTATTTTATGATAAATAATACAGTCATTTTATTTTATGATAGTTAATACAGGCATTTTATTTTATTGTGAATAATACAGGCATTTTATTTTATGATGAATAATTCAGGCATTTTATTTTATAGTGAATAATACAGGCATTTTATTTTATGGTGAATAATACAGGCATTTTATTTTATAGTGAATAATTCAGGCATCTTATTTTATGATGAATAATTCAGGCATTTTATTTTATGATGAATAATACAGGCATTTTATTTTATGATAATTCAGATATTTTATTTTATAGTGAATAATTCAGGCATTTTATTTTATGGTGAATAATGCATGCATTTTATTTTATGATAATTCAGGTATTTTATTTTCATCATGAATAATTCAAGCATATTATTTTTATAATGAATAATACTGTTGAATATAAAAAAAAAGATATTGCTTTATAAATCTTACCAAACATAAAGTATTTAACTTCTTCATCAAAAATTTATTTTTATTTTTTATATATATATATATATATATATATATATACATATGCATGTGTGTCTGTGTAATTTATGTGTATTTAGAAATGGATCTTATTGAATGCATAAAAATTGTTGTTGCTATTAAAAATTATTTAATGTTTAAATTTAATATTATATTTTTGAATATTTTATTTGTCCTGATTGGAATTATTCCCTATTCAAGATTTACTGGACTGAATCATATTCTATATATATATATATATATATATATATATATATATATATATATCTGGTTGGTGTTAAATGGTATTAACTCTTGTGGGTTATTTAATGATAAAACTTGTTATTATATATATATATATATATATGTGTGTGTGTGTGTATATGTGTGTGATTTGTTAACTAATTGTTTATAGGTAAATATTTTTGTCATCAAATGTATTGTTAGAGTGTGTGACAAAATCTATTTGATAATTTTTCATTGTATTTTTGTTACTTATTTACTCCAAATAAAAGTAAGATTTAAATAAGTGGGCCAACCATACTCGAGGGTGACATAAAGGCTCCCTTTTTCAGTAGCTACCACACCAAGGCGTAAGAGAGGGTGCTACTTCTTTTCGTGGATTGCTCCACTTACACTTGATCTGTACTTTATAATCCTGAGTGTTTGGCAAGGAGGCATCAAGTACCATTGGTCTTTGATATTACTTGACCTGGGATTCAACCCCAGTCTCCAGGACCATTGGCAAACACTCTAACCATTATGCTAATGGACCGGTCAAGACTTAGTCAAGGGTGACCAGAAGGTTCCCTTTTCCATAGCTACTACACCGAGGTGTAGGGGAGGGCACTACTCCATTCCCTGGATTGCCCCACTTTACCCTTGATCCTTAACTTATAATTGTAAAGCACCATTGGTCTTTGGTATTACTTGACCTGGGATTCAACCCCAGTCTCCAGGACCATTGGCAAACACTCTAACCATTATGCTAATGGGTGACCAGAAGGTTCCCTTTTCCATAGCTACTACACTGAGGTGTAGGGGAGGGCACTACTCCATTCCCTGGATTGCCCCACTTTACCCTCGATCCTTAACTTATAATTGTAAAGCAAGGTAGCATCAAGTACTATTTTTTGAGTCTTTGGTATGACTCAACCTGGGATTGAACCCTGGTCTCCCGGACCATTGCTGAACACTCTACTCATTAGGCCAATTTTTGAATTTCTGAAATCAACCATTGTCATTATTATTAATTTTTCATACAAATACACGTTAGAATAAACTATAAAACTACGAATAAATAACATTAATATACATATATATAGAATAAATATACATATATATAGAATAAATATACATATATAAATATACATATATATAGAATAAATATACATATACATATATAAATATACATATATATATAAATATACATATATATAGAATAAATATACATATATATATATGAATATACATATATATATAAATATACATATATATAGAATAAATATACATATACATATATAAATATACATATATATATAAATATACATATATATAGAATAAATATACATATATATATATGAATATACATATATATATAAATATACATATATATAGAATAAATATACATATACATATATAAATATACATATATATATAAATATACATATATATAGAATAAATATACATATATATATATGAATATACATATATATATAAATATACATATATATAGAATAAATATACATATACATATATAAATATACATATATATATAAATATACATATATATAGAATAAATATACATATATATATATGAATATACATATATATATAAATATACATATATATAGAATAAATATACATATACATATATAAATATACATATATATATAAATATACATATATATAGAATAAATATACATATATATATATGAATATACATATATATATAAATATACATATTTATAGAATAAATATACATATACATATATAAATATACATATATATAGAATAAATATACATATATATTGAATAAAAATGTATATTATATAAAATAAGACATTAGTCAAAAATTAATATTGACAACAATGCTTGATTTCCAAAATTTAAATAGTTTAAAACTAATGGCTATTTAAAGTAAACAAGTAACAAAAATAAGATGAAAGAAAAACTAATCCAAAATTAGTAATAATATCAATGTTTGATTTCCAAAATTTAATCAATTAAAGATTATTAAACTGAAATTTCATCTCTTGCTTTTAAGATTTCCACCTCCTGCTAACATTTGTCCTTTTGGCAGACAAATTATCAATCCTCTTTTCAAGCAAGCCAGCCATACCTTAAAAAACTGGTTCCAAGAACATTCTAACTATCCGTACCCAAACTTAAAAGAAAAACAAATGTTGGCTAAACAGACTGGCTTGACATTGTACCAAGTGAAGACCTGGTTTGCCAACACAAGGCGTCGAAAGAAAGTCCATCAGATGCGTTCCAGCCTTAAATATTACAAACTGCTAAACAAAAGCCATCTTCTCATTGACTCTAAACAGCTGGTAAAGGAATCCAGTGAAGCTTTGGATCTTTCAATTCAAAATCTTGAAACACGAGCAGGAACTGATCTAGTGGATGTAAAGAATGAGGATGCGGCTGGTTTGCAAAGAAAAGGCAGCAAAAAACAGGAAAATGAGGAAGGCCAAAGTGTGTCTAAAACTAGCCACAAGTGTTGCCTTTACTGTCCTGAATTTAGTAAAGAATCATCAATGCAACAAGACTCCAGTGCAATTGAATCAGCACCCAATGATGGAAATGAAACTTTACCGAACAGGAACCAGGAAGCAGAATCATCTTACGAACAAACTTCTATTGATATGACATATTCCTCAGTCTATATTACAAATACTGAACTGTTTAAACCACTTATGCCAAAACAAATGTGTAAAGATGCAAATCTACAAAAAAATGCAGTTGATTTTAAACATTTTTCCTTATCAGAAGAACCAACAAAATCCATGACCCCTCAGGAATCAGAGGTCAGTTACCACGTTTTAAATAAAGCAACCTATCCTCTCACACCTTTTCCATCTTTCAATGCCACTCAGCAGCAACAAGTCATTGCAACTGACAGTCACGATGCGGTACCGATTTCTCCACAAGGTCCCAGTTCACTTGTAACAGGTTTTACCAGTACAGTGCAGACACTGCCACTCTGTTCAAATCCTACAATTTACTCTTTTCCGGTTTTGACAACTTCAATGGATCCACCTGTGAATTTTGGGACTTTAATACAAGATGCAAGTTACTTTCCAAACAATCAAAGTTCATTCAACTCTTCCAAACTGTTGAACCAAGGTATTCAAAATCCAAAATTACAAGGTGAGTTATCAGTTACTTTTCTTTTCTGAATAGTAAATCTGTCTTGATTTCCTGATATATTTCTAAATAAGTTGATCTTAGGTCAGTACTTATCATAATCATTTGTACATAATACACACTCGTGTATAACACACACCTTGGTCCAGTTGGCAGGGGCTGTAGAATACACTGACTGCATGTATAAGATACTAAACAATCTGATGTTGAGGCTTTGGGGAATGTGGAGTACCCCTTCAATGCTATCACCCCACTTTGACATTTAAACTGTGTACTAATGCCAAACTGTGTTGTTTGAAATAGAACTGTTTTTTAGATTTAACTGTGTGTAAACAAAAAACTGAAGTGTTTGAAATAGAACAGTGTTTACATTTAGCTATGTGTTTATATTAAATAGAAATAAGTGAGACCATTAAAATATGCGAAAAAAATGAGCTCAGGCTCATTTAAAAATATCAATCATATACTTAATATATATGCGTAAAAAGGATTTGGCATTAAATAACCTACAATAATTGATATGCCATAAAACTAAATTAAACCAAATCATATATATTTTATATGCATAAAGAGGATTTGGCATTAAATAACCTACAATGATTGATATGCCATAAAACCAAATCATATATATTTAATATATATGCATAAAGAGGATTTGGCATTGGTTGATACGCCATGAAAAAAAACAAATCCAATAACACACACCTGTAACCTTGAACTACAAATTCTTTATCTCAAGTATTAACCTAAAATAAACCTATATTTTACATTTGAATTTATATAGTTTACATTATGTCTTAAAACACAAAATTGACAAAGCATTTAGAGCAAATAAAAAGACATGTTCACACAAAAATGCAACAAACTTGTAGCAAAAATAAGCTGACATTAGAAGAAAGAAAATTATAAACCAACACATTTCACTATAGTTGTAACTTCTTTTTGCTCATCCCATTCTTAATATAGTAAATTGCATAAAAAGAAAAAAAGTTAATTATATACTTCTAATGAATAATATGCACCCTGAACTTTTGGGCTGAAAAATCTGGAAAAACAATGCACCTTATGCATGAATAATTATAGTAATTGATGGAATGGACTGCTGAACCTAATGTGACTCTATAAGCTCTCCTGTCTGGTTTTTTTGGTTTGGTTTTATGGCATATGAACTATTGTTGATTGTTTAATGGCAAATCCTCTTGATACATATATATATATTCCATATATATGATTTAGTTTGGTTGGGTTTTATGGCATATCAACCATTATAGATTATTTAATGCCAAATCCGCTTCATAACTATATTTTAAATATATATGATTTGTAAATATAAGTCAACAAAGTTAAAAGGTTCAAAGTATTGCTATGTATCACTAACAATTCAATTAAACATCAGTCATTTTTTACCCATAGTTAAATGTAAAAAATAGTTCAATTTAGCATAAGTCATTTTTTTGCACACAGTTTAAATGTTGAACAGTTCTATTTGACTCATTGATAGGACCCTTTCAGGTGCTACCACTCCGAGCCAGAGTGGACCTGGGAATGATGGCAATGAAGGGGTTCTCCGCATTCCTCAAAGCTACAGCATTACTGAAGCTTCACAATCAGATTGTTTCGTGTCATATACCATACACTCATTGGGGGAATCTTACTCCTCTGCAGAGATGCAGTTGGTGTATTCTCCTATAGATAGGACCCTATCAGGTGCAACCACTCTGGGTGACAGTGGACCTGGGAGCAATGGCAAAAAGGGGTACTCTACATTCCCCAAAGCTCCAGCATTCATTACTGGAGCTTTACCATCAGATTGTTTAGTGTCATATCCAGGACACTTGTCTTACCCCTCTGCAGAGATACAGTCGGTGTTTTCTATTGCCTCAGCAGACCAGGCCAGGTGCAATCAGGAGTTGAACAGAATTGTTGAGGTCCAAAGCAGTGGTGGTTGAGCTACTTGGCCAGGCTGGAGTCCCTCTCCATTCACTGTTCTCTGTAGTTGGCCACAAGAACATAGACAGCAGATTTAGGATCCTCTCACTTAGGCTGGAAAGCCAAATGACATGTGCCAACCCATTAAAACAACAAGTTGTGCTAAGATAATAGTATGTAAAATGGAGATGGTCAGATAAAAGTGGACCCACTACTTAAGAGTTTCAGTTTTCTTAAAACACATTTTAGGGTCTCATGGAGACAGTGTGGCAATATCTTTATGTCCAGTCTATGGGTGGCCAAAAATCCAGGAATAGGTATATATACGTGTAGAGTCAGTCTGCTACCCAGTGGGTCAGACAAGGGATACAGAAGAAAGGGACATGTAGGAGTGGGGAGCACATAACAGATACAGAGATGGAATGACAGAAGAACAGAAACGATACAGAGGAGAGGGACAGGCAGGAGGGGGCGTATATAACAGATACAAAGATGGACTGACAAGAACAGAAGGGATATAGAGGAGAGTGTGACATTACATAGATAATTATCCCAGGACGAGAGCCCATTTCATGCGCATGGGATGTTTGAATTCTACTCTGACCTCAAGAGATCGACATCTCAGTTGTTGTCCTCTGTAGAAGGCTGTTATGTAGAATGTGTATCACCGAGAGCAGTCTGGCACTTGAAACTTCACAAAATAAATCCCGGTCAAGACTCCTAATTCGGGCGTATGAGAAACAAACAAATAATGTGGATGCTAATTCGAGGTTAGACTGGTCTCAGACGTCGGTAAGGGGTTGCTGATTCACTTTCATATACACCACCAAGTCCTTTGTCCCCCTACCCCCTCAGATCACGGGGGAACGAAATTCCAGGTTAGATAATATTAACTGTAAACAGATTTCCAAATCCTCTTGTAATGTTTAAGGAGGCAATAAGATGTTTAGCAAGAATTAATGAAGGCGGTATGAGGCCGAGATAAGATACATGCAAAAAGCCATTTGTTTGTATCCAGTTTTATTATTTGACCCGTAGATAGGACCCAATCAGGTGCTACCACTCCAGGTCAGAGTGGAACTGGGAGCAATGGCAATGAAGAGGTACTCCACATTCTCCATATATCTAAGGCTGGAGCCTTGCCAACAGATGGTTTAATGTCATACCGAGGACACTCGTTGGGTGGATGGGGGTTCTTACCCCTCTGCAGGGATGCAGTCTGTGTATTCTATAGCCCCAGATAACTGGGCTAGACCAAGAGGAGGTGGAACCTTCAGTGAAGGAGTTCTTCACCTAAAAGGACAAGAACTGGTATCAGCATAGGATCAAAGACCTGGCAGAAAGGTGGCTTCAGACATGGCAACTTTTAATACTTGACCGCTTTTGTTATAACTCGAAGAATAAAACAAATAAGTAAAAGTTAGTAAAGTTGGCAATCGTAGTTGAGGGTGACCCAAAGGCTCCCTTTTCGATAGCTCCTACACCAAGGTGTAGGGTAGGGCGCTACTCCTTTCCCTGGATTGCTCCACTTTACCCTTGATCCTTACTTTATAATGCTGAGTGTTAAGCAAGGTAGTATGAAGTACAATTTTTTTTAATTTTTGGTATGACTCGACCTGGGATTGAACCTAGGTCTCCCAGGCCATTGGCGAACACTGTAACCATTATGCCAATGTCTGGTAAACAAATAAGTTACCAAAATATTGCAAAACTTTTAACTCACCCTATTATAATCCATGGAATATCTATTTTGTTTAACATCCACTTAAAGCACAACAGATGAACTCTCAGACTATTCGTGACTCAAAGAAAATTTGCTGATCAATGATTCTGAATTTTATTCTTTCAGAGAATTCTGGCACGTATCCCCAAAATACAGAACCAAATTCTTTTATAACATACCTGAATTCAAAACCTTCCTGTATAAATGAATATCCAATGACACCTGCCACTTGTCCAGCTACAGAGACCTTGGCATTTGCAGTTTCTTGTCCCTCTTTTTCAATGCCCAGTAGTAGCCATATGCCACCGACAAAGCCTTCAACCTCAAGCAGGAATAGTCACCTTGAGATCATTCCAACAATAGTCAACCGACAAGCCGTAAAAATTAAAAGTGAAGACTGGAATCAGTTGCCTAGGTAAGTCAAATTTCAGCACTTTTTTTGGTATTTATTATTAAGTCATTCTATTTGTTAAGTTTTTTCTATTATAATTATTTTTGGCTCATGGAGAAGGAAAAATTCTAATGAATCTTTTCTTAGAAAAATTTAAATAAATCTTTCATAGAAAAGTTCAAATAAATCTCAGAAAATTTCAAATGAATCTTTTTGTTGAAAAGTTTAAATGAATCTTTTCATAGAAAAGTTCAAATGAACCTTTTTATAGAAAAGATTCAATAAATCTTTTCATAGAAAAGTTCAAATGAACCTTTTTATAGAAAAGATTCAATAAATCTTTTCATAGAAAAGTTTCAATAAATCCTTTCATAGAAAATTTCAAATGAACCTTCTTATAGAAAAGTTTCAATAAACCTTTTCATAGAAAATTTCAAATGAACCTTCTTATAGAAAAGTTTCAATAGATCCTTTCATAGAAAAGTTCAAATGAACCTTCTTATAGAAAAGTTTCAATAAATCTTTTCATAGAAAATTTCAAATGAATCTTTTTGTTGAAAAGTTTAAATGAATCTTTTCATAGAAAAGTTCAAATGAATCTTCTTATAGAAAAATTTCAACAAATCTTTTCATAGAAAAGTTCAAATGAACCTTTTTTATAGAAAAGTTTAAATGAACCTTTTCATAGAAAAGTTTCAATAAATCCTTTCATAGAAAATTTCAAATGAACCTTCTTATAGAAAAGTTTCAATAAATCTTTTCATAGAAAAGTTTAAATGAACCTTCTTATAGAAAAGTTTCAATAAATCTTTTCATAGAAAAGTTCAAATGAATCTTCTTATAGCAAAATTTCAATAAATCTTTTCATAGAAAAGTTCAATTGAACCTTTTTTTATAGAAAAGTTTAAATGAACCTTTTCATAGAAAAGTTTCAATGAATCTTTTCATAGAAAAGTTTAAATGAATCTTTTCATAGAAAAGTTTAAGTAAATCTTTTCCTAAAAAAGTTCAAATGAACCTTTAAAAGAAATGATGTAAGACCTTCCATGGCCCCTTTACTCTCACTTGATAAGAAGAACTTGTGTGATTGGTTATGACCATTGTCTGTCACCAATCAAAACACACAAGACATATATTCACTAGGCTTAGTTTTTGGGTATACATTCAACTGCGAGAGATATCTCTGCCTCTTTTGCTTCAACTGTCCAAGAAAACATTCAGGAAGCCAGTTCAGAGCTGCTGACTACAGTTAAGTTATAATTACAAAGGTCAGAACACTGTACAAGTGACAAGATAAGTTACACTTGGACAATTATTTTGCGACCCTTTAGTACTTACTAATGACACTTTATTCTGCAGTTTATTGTAATTATCTGTTGTACTTCCTACATAATGGACTCACCCTCCTCGATAAATACACGTCAACGAGAGCGTCAGATGGAGTTCACCAATCAGTGTGACACAATCACTTGTGTTACCATTTGCATTGTAGATGGATAGTCACTACCCTCCTGGACTCTCAGCTTCCTATCAACTAACTAATATTTAACCAGGTTCACTTGTATCTTGTTTCTGTTACTTGAATATATATGTTGTTCTATCAATACATTTTGTGTTCCTCATGTCTTTCTTTTGTTAGCATCACAACAATTGGGGAGTTCACCAATCAGTGTGACACAATCACGTGTGATACCATTTGCGTAGTGGATAGATAGTCACTACCCCACTAGACTCTCAGCTTCCTATCAACTAATATTTTACCAGGATCACTTATATCTTGTTTCTGTTACTTGAATATATATGTTTTTCTATCAACAATTTTTGTGTTCCCCTCATCTTTCTTTTGTCAGCATCACAACATTATCAATAACTCTTTATTCTGCAGCCTACACATTACTTAGTGATAATTCTTAAACAGCTAACTATATGAGATTCATGTGGAGTTTTCTATGAAAAGATTTGTATGAACCTTTTTATGAAGAGATGCAATTGCAACTACACTACAATTAACACCATGTTTATTGCAAATGTTGACATGTCTTGTTAATACACTGTTTTCTTAAAAAGCCTCGTGTTCTGTTTTCTTTTCTTTTGTCTTTATTCTTATTTTGTCCTTGTATTCATAACACCTTTTTCTAGTAAAGTTTATATAAATATTTATATGGAAAATCCACAAATCTTTTTACAAAAAGTCCAAAAGAATCTTTGCATTGAAAAACTCTTATGTTTTTTTTTTTCATGTGAAAGTCCACATAGATCTTTACATCGAAGATTTCATATGAATATTTACATTAAAAAGTTCACATAAATCTTTTCAAAGAAAAGTCCCCATAAATCTTTTTATAGAAAAGTCTGACGGAATCCTTTTATAGATAAGTTCATATAAACCTTTTCATAGAATAAAGAGTTATTGATAATGTTGGGATGCTGACAAAAGAAAGACATGGGGGAACACAAAAAAGGGTTGACAGAAAAACGTATATATTCAAGTAACAGAAACAAGATACATGTGAACCTGCTTAAACAGTAGTCAGTTGATAGGAAGCTGACAGTCCAGTGGGGTAGTGACTATCCGTCCACTACGCAAATGGTATCACACATAATTGTGTCACACATTACATAGAAAAGTTAATAAATTTTTTCATAGAAAGATTTACTTCAATCTCTTTAAAGAAAAAGTTATATAAACATTTTATAGCAAAAATTCATATAAATCTCACCAGAGAAAAATTTGTTTAAATCTTTTTATTGAATACTTCACGTATATCTTTACATAGAAAAGTTTGTATTAATGTTTTCTTAGAAAAGTTCATAAATTTTTTTCATAGAAAAATTCATATCAATCACTTTATAGAAATATTCATATGAAAATTTTTATAGAAAATCTTTCCATAAAAAAGTTAAAATGAATCTCTTCATAAAAAATATATCTTTTCATAGAAAACTTCACATGAACCTTTATGTTGAAAACTTTGCTTCGAAAAGTTCATAAAAATCTTTTTATGAACAACTTGACACAAATCTTTTCATAGAACTGTTCCCATGCGTCTCTTCATAAAAAGGTTCATACAAATCTTTTCATTGGGGGGTGTCCTCGTGGTGTAATGGTTAAAGCGATGGACTGCAGGATTGTAGTAAGCGAGTTTGTACTCTAGTCGTGCTATTACATTCACTTTCAGGCAAATACTCTTGGGAAAGGTATGAACCCCCTTATCCTCCCAGCTATAGGTTAAATAGTACCACTACTGTTCTTCTAGGAGAATGGCTTGGGCGTTAAATAACCTACAAAGGTTGATATGCCATTAAACAAAGAAACCAAACCGAAACCAAACAAATCTTTTCATAGAAAATTCCACATGAATCTCTTCATTAACAACTCCGCTTGAATCTCTTCATACAAATCATTTCATTGGGGGTGTCCTCGTGGTCTAAAAGTTAAAGCGATGGACTGCAGGATTGTAGTAAGCGAGTTTGAACTCCAGTCGTGCTATTACATTCACTTTCGGGCAAATACCCTTGGTAAAGGTATGAATCCCCTTATCCTCCCAGCTATGGGTTAAATAGTACCACTACTGTTCTTCTAGGAGAATGGCTTTGGCATTAAATAACCTAAAAAAGGTTGATATGCCATTAAACAAAGAAACCAAACCAAACCTTGATATGTCACAATCACTTTCAGACTAATACCCTTGGGAAAGGTATTAACCCCCTTATCCTCCCAGCTATGGGTTAAATAGCACAACTATTGTTCTTCTCGGAGAATGGCTTTGGCATTAAATAACCTACAAAGGTTGATATGCCATTAAACAAAGAAACCAAACCAAAATCTTTTCATTGAAAATTCCACATGAATCTCTTCATAGAAAAGTTCCCATAAAACTGTACATTAGTTTTTAAGTTACAAAGGTTTTTATGTGTTTAAGAAACTTGATTGAAAACCAAAAACCAAATTGTTTGCATTAATCATTTGTGTAACATGCTTAATCAGAAACTATAAAATTGTTTTTATTCATGCAACCATATTGATCATAGGTTTTAATTTCTGTTTGCAAAACAACCTCAGTATCGATGTTGTGTTGGTTTTTAAAAGGATTTAGTTTTAGTTGAAACTGTATAAGCCACGGTCAGTTCCACAAAGAAAAAAATGAAGCAGTATGAATTCCAGAACTTGCCCATATTTTTGTTTTTATTCACTCTTTATGCTAATAGTGTTGTATAGTACACTGTGTCGTTATTAACAACGAGGAACACGTATGTATATAAAAATATAAGATTATATTTTTATTTTCGGCGATGATACTTGTGTGGAGCAGAAAGCAATCGCAGAGAGTTTGCACACATGGAGGAGCTGTCAGGAGACAGACGAGCCAGTGAACAACTGACTTTAGCCGAAATTCGGGAACTTACATAGTCTACAACTCTCATGTGACCTGCAGCAATTCCTCTTTTTCGTGAACCATGGTTATGCCCACATCTCACTTCTTTGTTTTCCATTGGTTATGTTGTCTGCTTCCCATTGGCTACTTGCCAAAGTCCGGTTCTGTGGGCTTACGCATCTACCACTATAACCGAATTCAATGACGCCCACTGTTCAGGTGATTTTCCGATATCTTCGACCGGATGCACCTGTTTTCAACATAACAACTGTGGGCATGGTGACATTTCGGCAATCACCTTGTTGATATTATCCTTGAGTGGATATAATCCTGTCAACATCCTCTGATACACAGCACCTGTGGACATGATGACATTTCGGTGATCACACCGGTCTTATCAATCTATCTGTCAACAACATCCATTGTATTCACACCCGCAGGTCACGTTAATATATTACAATAGTGGATGGTATGTGCGACACTCCATGGATGATGGATAAAGACTTGGGTAATGGTCAGTTTTCTCCCTGATCTGTAACTAACAGCCAACTGCTAATTACTTCTTGAACAGCTTCCATTCTACTGTTTCTTACCCTTGACAGTTATATAGAGATGTGTAGCAGAAGGAAATTTCGTATTTTGGTTTGGCGCATAACTTAATTTGATGCTTAATTTCACCCAATCAGGATGACTTATCCTATTCAATCCGGATCCCCTTTCCGGGCAGCAGAAATTGGGGAAGCTGCCAAACACAGTCTCTTTGGCTGAACAACTCCGTCTAGTGCAGACATCTCACTGGCTGTTCTTCAATAGCAGCAGCAGCATGGACACATGAGGGAACCTATCTAATTTATGGACTCCTTGCATCTATTTCTCTTAGACCAAGGAATCCCAGTAAAATATGAATTAGATAAATTCAATACGCCACACACTGGAACAACTTTACGTCACCCCCCAAATTGGCTATGTCAATGGTGATGTCTAATTCCGCTCCAGTACCTAGCTCTTACTTCACCTCTGGACAACATTTTCTGAGACCACACGCTTCTCCCCTAAACACTAGAAACACGAAATCACGGTGACTTCAACGTTTGTTTCCTCAAACAGCAAACATGACTTTTGCTCCATATGGCGAATATAACCCCTAGCACATCCAACAATGCCTTAAAGGGGGTGTCCTCGTGGGGTAATGGTTAAAGCGGTGGACAGCAGAATCGTAGTACGCGAGTTCGTACTCCAGTCGCGCTATTACATTCACTTTCGGGCAAATACCCTTGGGAAGGGTATGAACCCCCTTATCCTCCCAGCTATGGGTTAAATAGCACCATTATTGTTCTTCTAGGAGAATGGCTTTGGCATTAAATAACCTAAAAAGAGTTGATATGCCATTAAACAAAGAAACCAAACCAAACCTTGATATGTCACAATCACTTTCAGACTAATAGGCTTGGGAAAGGCATGAACCCCCTTATCCTCCCAGCTATGGGTTAAATAGCACCACTACTGTTCTTCTAGGAGAATGGCTTTGGCATTAAATAACCTACAAAGTTTGATATGCCATTAAACAAAGAAACCAAACCAAACCAATGCCTTAAAATAACTACACTTTTCGCACAGGCATTTAGCTGCAAAATACTTTCTCCACTCTCTCATAACTCCATTTCGTCCTTTTACTTCTTTCCTTTCCCACGAGGCTTGCAGTACAAATGCAAACTACATTTTCCATGCTGCCATTAAAACCTTCATGTAAAAATTAACGACATCTTCGTCTACTTACTTAATCATCTCTCTCATTTATTTACTTTTAAAACTTAGCGAGGAAACAACTCAATACACACATGCACGTTACAACTTTTCCTTGCTAAAAATAATAACAAAACATTTTCGCTAAAGATGGAAAGGTTTTTTTTTTCTTGGTTTCATCTTCACACCATGAAACCACATTGAAATTTTTTTTATAAAACCAAAATTGTTTGGTTTCGTGCTATCACTGAGTAACCATATCCAAGGAAATATTGTTGAAAAAGACTTTCAGATTTTAATAAAATTAAATTTTATCAACATTTATACGAATGTAAGAGAAAAAGATTGAAGAAAAATATGATAAAAACATTTAATTGACTAATTTTAGGGAATAAATGCGAAATCTATTTGTTTACGAAAGAAATTAAGAAGGAGGGGGAAAGAAAAAGGAAATAAGCCAGATATGACACTTGGAAATCTTTTATATCATAGAATGTTTTTAAATAGAAAAAAAAGGAAAATAAGTCTTGATGGTTTCAAGTATTCCTATCTAACACCAATAATTTACAAGTAATTATATGGTTTCAAGTATTCCTATCTAACACCAATAATTTGCAAGCAATTATATGGTTTTAAGTATTCCTATCTAATACCAATAATTTACAAGCAATTATATGGTTTTAAGTATTCCTATCTAACACAAATAATTTACAAGAAATTATATGGTTTTAAGTATTCCTATCTAACACCAATAATTTACAAGCAATTATATGGTTTCAAGTATTCCTATCTAACACCAATAATTTGCAAGCAATTATATGGTTTCAAGTATTCGTATCTAACACCAATAATTTACAAGCGATTATATGGTTTCAAGTATTCATATCTAACACCAATAATTTGCAGCCAATTATGTGGTTTTAAGTAATTAATAATAATCGTAGTAAACAATTATAGCTTCAAGTAAATATTCTTATTACAAATAATTTATACATAATTATATGGTTTCAAGTATTCCAATCTAATACAAGTAATGTTCAATCCTATTTATTTGACTCATAGATGGGATTATGGGACCCCAAATTCTAAATGTTTTGAAGTAAATATTGATATATATTGAATAATAATAAAGTTTGAACAAAGACACTTGCTGTCACTTGTTCTCAGAAAGGGCCACTAGTTTTTAGCAGCATTAAATATATGATAGTGAATGTAACAAAATTAGCACCAGTAAGTCCAAAGAACATCCTTAGTACTAGACAAATTGTCTGGAAGAAATTTGATTTATGACCCCCTTGTCACTTCCTGTTTCTAGCTTTGATATTCCCCTTTCCTAAAAAAAGTTAGTAGAACATAGGACTCTGGACATGAGCAGCACAGACAAGCAGGGTTCGAGTCTCGGCTCCTTCCCGACCTTCCCCTCCCCTTTATCCCCACTTTAATTGGCCTTCGGGCTTTTGACCTTGTGTCAAGTCGTGTCTGGTGGGAGGCAGCGACAAATATTGGACATGTGAATTTGGGAAGGAACTATAAAGTAAGAAGGCCTTTGGTGGAAAATAGCCTTGCAAGATTGAAATATAAATCCACAAGATTATTAGCCCACTACAGGACTTTGTGAGTAAAAATATTTACTAGATGCAAACGCTTTTTTAAAAAATTTCTAAAATATGAATTTCTTACAAAAGAAAACCATTTACTTCTGTCCATAAAATATTTCATTTTAAACTTGCTGTTCATAATCCATTTTTTTCATATAAAACTCATATATGTATATAGACCTACAAACCTTTTTATGGGGGTGTCCTCGTGGTGTAATGGTTAAAGCGATGGACTGCGGAATCGTAGTAAGCGAGTTCGTACTCCAGTCGCGCTATTATGTTCACTTTCGGGCAAATACCCTTGGGAAAGGTATGAACCCCCTTATCCTCCCAGCTATGGATTAAATAGTACCACTACTGTTCTTCTAGGAGAATAGCTTTGGCATTAAATAACCTATAAAGGTTGATATGCCATTAATCAAAGAAACCAAACCAAACAATATAACTTTTGGACAAATACCCTTGGGAAAGGTATGAACCCCCTTATCCTCCCAGCTACGGGTTAAATAGTACCACTACTGTTCTTCTAGGAGAATAGCTTTGGCATTAAATAACCTATAAAGGTTGATATGCCATTAACCATAGAAACCAAACCTTTTGATTGCTGTTAGTCTTTTTTTTATGTGTCTAATTTGTTGTTTTGCATGTCTGTCAAAAAGCCTAATAATTTTGATTATTTTTTCATTGTATCGGGACAACAGTTAGCTGCGACTATATCTCTAACCCTGTTTAATATAAAAGTAATTCTAGTTTAGAGATATCCCAAAAATAAAATCCCGATAGCCAAATATCTATACTCCATCCACTACAGGACCTTAATAGTTACTACTACTCCAAGTTAAAGTGGACCTGGGAGTAATGTCCACAAAGGAATACTATAGTCATCTAAGCTTCAAAACTGGAGCCTCTTCACTGGATGCAGTTTAATGTCATACTCAGGACACTATTTGGGAGTGGGTCTTACTAGTGTGCAGAAAATATAGTCAGTGTATTCTAAACCTGTTGTTGTCATTTGATGCAAGAGAAACACTGGTCATCCGATGCTGAATATGCATTGGTCATTCCATGTTAAAGCAATATTAATCAATTGATGCCAAATATATTTTGTACCAATGTTGTTTTTTGTGTTTTTTCTCATTGTATTCTAACTGTTCTTTTATAATATGCAGGTCATATGACACTTTACCTTCAACCAGTCACGATGTACAGACACTTGGAACTTCATCTCAAATACCACAAGACCTGCACAACATTCTTGACAGAAAAGAATTAATGGTAAGCATGGAAATTTATATAAAGTAATGCTTCAATGATCAGTTTGTAGCAGAAAGAATTTCAAATCATTATTCAGTGCGGGAATTGTTTTGCCATTGGAATTTTTAAATTATACATTTCATCCAATTAGAACGACCTATGCCATTCTGCCTGGGCACACCTCACCGGGTACCATAAAAGGCAGCGCTAAACACGTGCGACCTCTCTTTTCTTTTCTCATTCCTCTTGGCTGGCTGCTAGGTAAGACCAGCCGACATGAGAGATAACATTTCTCTCTCTAACTCCAGACGACTCCAACAGCAGACAGGGACTATCCACCTCGAGAGAGCACACTTCAACATTTGTTCCTCTGCATACCTTAGGAGACCATTTCCTGGTCAAATATTTCTCCCTCCTAAACCAAATGGACCCAATGCCTCTGGCTAAGCACTAAACTCCCGCATAACTATTTACAAGTGTTTTCCCATTATCTTCAACTCACGGCATAAGGAAAACTTCCTCTCAAGCAGTCATTAAACTACTAGATTGAAAGCCATCAGTATCTACGTGTTCATTATTTGTTTCCTTTGTATAAAAATAACAAGAGGTAACAGAACGATACTTTATCAATTACCATTTATGCCAAAATGGTAATATCATCTGCCCTCTTGTTATAAGTTCAATTCGAATGAAAATTTTTATTTTATGAAAAACCTGTGGGATTACCTCCCTTGTCTGCTGTACATAAATAGTACCAGGGCTTGAGTGGATAAGTTATCAAAAAAGACAAAAGCTAAGAAAGATGAAAGATACGTTGATTAAGTTCAGTATCTCTTCTACTGCATTAGCCGTAGTATGATATGCTTACATATCCAGCACTTCTGCCCCATTCATATGGCCTTGTGCCACATCTAAGCAAAAAGCTTAGTAAATTACTACATATCCAGCACTTCTGACTGGTCTTGCCAATTTCATCATTTAAAATATTAGCTACTTGAGGTGGAAGCGGTTGGTTAGTTGGTTGTTTATTTTATGGCATATCAACCCTTGTAGTTTATTTAATACCAAATTAATACAAATACGATTTGTAAGCAAATAGCTTCTTGGTTGTTTATCTTTAAATGAGCCAGAGCTAATTTGTTAGAACACAGTTAAATGGTTTCAAGTCTAGTAATTGATTAAATAGTTCTATTTGATCCATAGGTGGGACCCTAACCATATTTACCTTCTCCTAGACTAGTTGCCTCACCAAGGCTGAAGAACCTAGCCTGCCCTACTATTTACCCATAGCTGGAGGGAGAATTATTGGATTCATACCTTTCCCAAGGGTATTAGTGCTATGTGAAATGCAATTAGTCTTGTCCAGGATTTGAACTCATGTCACCGTGTCCATTTCCTACGACGATAACCATTACACCATGGACACCTCTAACAGGTACTACAATTCCGTGTCAGAGTGGACTTGGGAGTAATGACAATGAAAGGTCCAGAACTGGAGCATCATCATAAGATGGCTTAGTGTCATATCCAGGACACCTGTTGAATGCGATTAGCATATTCTACAGTCCCAGCCAACTGAACTGGGTGGAAAAGCAAAGGTGGGATGTTCTATGAACCCCAGTATATATATATATATATATATAAAGATATTTTGGGGGGTACAAAACTTAATAGCAACAAACAGACCCAAGGATTTATTCATAAGAATAAAAGCTTAAAAAGAAAAAAGAAATGACAGACTAGTGAACCGGTTTCAATTCTCACTCAATAGAGCTAAATCAAGAATAATATTTAAAAAAATATCTGTATAGAGTTGAGAGAACAAAAAATTTTGTATGGGAGACTATATCGAAAGAATATCAAGTCTGTAAACTGAGAGAACGTCCACCACAACTTAATATCATTTCGATATAGTCTCCCATAAAAAAAATTTCCTCTCCATCCTATATATTTTCCATAGTGTTTTTTCTTTTTTTGTTTTTTTCCCCAATCCTTGATTTAGATCTGATGAACGAACATTGAAATCGGTTAGCTAGCCTTTTTTTTTTTTTTTCTAATGCTTTTATTCTTATGAATAAATCCGTGGATGCATTTGTTGCTAATATATATTTGTGTGTGTGTGTGTGTGTATATATATATATATAACACAACACATTCAGGCTTTTTTTCTCTTTTATGTGGCTGGGGTGTAAGGAGACAAGTTATATTGTGAATGAAGAAAAAAAGAACTCATCAAAGATACAAGAAGAGTCCTGTTCCTCATTCTCTTTCTTCTCAAAATAGCCACAAGGACCCATTTCAAAGTCAGGTATAATAGCAGAATATAATAGCAATGTCAGCATAATAGCAGAAACTAATATGAAAACCTCATTCTTTTTCTTCTCAGAATAGCCACAAGGACCCATTTCAAAGTCAGGTATATCTGAAGTAGCCAAGTCCCGTCAGAAAATTTTAAAGAAATTTTTCACAAATATTATTGTTTTTATTTTTTCATTTAGTATTTTTGTAACACTCATGTGTGCATAAAAAGGAGAGAAAATAATTGACGAACGCACAAGTAGTTTATTCAATTGAAATAGCTGAAAATAAGACAAACAAAAGCTAGTTACTATCTGTACACTGCCAGCCAAGCTATTACTGAAAGGTCTTTCTCACCAAAGTCCATCTGACTCATTGTCATTCAACTAATGTCCTTTCGTCTCATTTCCCATGGTAACAGCATGGTACCTCTATTTATATTATCTAGAGGCCCACTACTTCCTTCCACTGATGATCAGTGTTCAGTCACCAGTGTTTCACTTTATTCTTATATGATATATATATATATATATTGGCATAATGGGTACAGTGTTTAGCAATGGCTTGGGAAACTGGGGTTCAGTCTTAAATGACACTTGATGCCTCCTTGCTTATCACTCAGCACTATCAGGTAGGGATCAAGGGTAAAATGGAGCTATCCAGGGAAAGAAGTAGCATCCTCCCCTACAGTTCAGTGTAGTAGCTATTGAAAAGGGAGACTTTAGGTCATCCTCAACTATGGTCAGCTAACTTACTTAATATATATATATACAGAAAATGTTCTTTCAACTCAGGCAATTTGTGGTGGGGCTTAGAATACTCTGACTATATGATTCTGCTGATGACATGAAACTGTATCTAATGGCAAGGCTTCCGTTCTAGAGATTGAGGGCATGTGGAATACCCTGTCATCATTGATACTCCCACATCTGCTCTTACCCAGAGTGGTCATGTGTGGGTCCCATTTAGGGGTCAAATCATCATCATCATCATGTCATGCCGCTAGCACGGATATCCCTGACTCTCTCTTGCTACTTCTTCCTATCATTCATCGCCTCTGGCAGGTCTTCAAGGCTACATCACGTATCCTCACATAGCTGCTGTATGTATGTTCGAGCTGGTCGTCCTGCTTTTGCCCGGCCATATGTGGGGGTCCATAGGAGTACATCACTTATGAGCTCGTCCCTGCTTCTCCAGCAGTGTCTTGCATGTCTGGTTCATCTAACTTGGATAGTTTTCGTGATGTGGTCGTATAGTTGGTGCCTTGTGGGGTGTTGCCACCTGGACTTTTTCAATATTGCTCGCAGCATTCTTGTGTAATTGCTGTCTAGCTTCTTCTCCAGCCGTTTAGTTAGCGTCCAAGTAGATATGAACATACGATGTATGCAATTCCCTAACCTCTAGGCTGGAAATAACCCCAGATGAGTTGACATGGCATTAAAACCAACCAATTAATCTACTTGTAAACAGATGAAAATGTTGTATTAAAAAACAACAGCAGCGATGATATATCAATCCAAATTGATTAGATGTCTTAAAACACTATCAAAAAGCAGGTAGTCCATCTGATGTAGTGGCAAATGTTCTGGACTGCAACATCGTAGTAAGCAAGTTCAAACTTCAATCACGCTATTACGTTTACTTTTTGTCCAATTGCCCTTACGAAAGGTATGAAACTTCTGATCCCATCCAGTTATTACTTAAATAGTACCATTACTGTTCTTCTACAAGGATATCTTTGGCATTGAATAACCCACAAAGGTTGATATACCATTAAACAAAGAAACCTTAGATAGTACCACTACTGATCTTCTACAAGTATGGCTTTGGCATTGAATAACCCACAAGGGTTGATATGCTGTTAAACAAAGAAACGTTAAATAGTACCACTACGGTTCTTCTACAAGTATGGCTTTGGCATTGAATAACCTACAAAAGTTGATATGCCCTAAACAAAGAAATCAAAGCAAACAAAAGATTGGTATAATGTCCTGAGTCAACAAAGATTTTAGTGAGTAGTCCCCATGACATTATGGCTAACATGCTTGACTGTGACATCATAGTAAGCGTGTTCAAACTACAGCCATGCTATTATGTTCACTTTTCGAATAATACTCTTGGCAAAGGCAGGAACCCTGTTATCCCTTCCAGTTATGGGTTAAATAATATCACTACTGTTCTTCTACAGGGGTAGTTTCAGTATTACATAATCCACAAAGATTGATATGCCATTTGTTGTATAGTGGCTTGTACCACAGGACTTCCGGTATCGTGGAGGTATAAAAGACGTCATGTTTCTTAAGCACATCGGTTACTGAAAGATCTCAGTCAGTAGTAAGACCAACTTTGGACGTAACACCCACAGGGCGAGATGTATATTTGCTGAACTGTACCGCTTCAGTTAATAAATAATTACAAGCTTTTAACAAATCATTAGTTATGGTGGAGTGCTATTTGAACTTAATATGAGAAAAGGGCAAACTCACATATATAGGTAGGATATACGATAGGCTAACATTTATAAAAATAATTATTTTGAATAGCTTACGATCTTCCTGCAGCATCTTTGCGATCTACTTTTTGAGGACTCCTGCTTTACAAAATAATTGTTGTCTTGAAAGTTGATTGAAACTACAACAATTGAACAAAAAGAAGAATGTATCTTCATGTTGACAATTTTAAGAGCTATCAATATAAAAAAAAAACTCTTGTTTCAGTGTTTCTCAAACTATCTGATGTGGTGTATCAGCAGAATATAAGGAAGAGATACACCATGAAATAGAGTTATTTCAATGTGTATCTCTTTCTTACCACACTGCAACACCATTAAACAAAGAACCCAACCTAACCCAATAAAGATTATATAATCTAGTTTGAATCAAATCCAAAAAGGGTGGCATTCCAAATAGTAAGAGGAAATGCTGTATTAAATGAATACATGACTTAGGTTTAATATGGCAATGAGAAGATTCATTTTTCCAATAATCAATGTCTGTTTATTTCAGACTGGAAGCTGTTTATGGCTTATACCAAGACAATAATCTGACAACATGTCTTAAAACTCATTAAGCAAGTTCATCTTATTTTCTTTTACTTTCCAGCATTTAGAAAATGAAATTGCACACACTTTGCTGAGACTTTCCGGGAAAGAGAATAAGAATCCTTTGTGATATCAAGAGCAGTAACATGAAAATCATCACTGATCCGTGTTGGTTTTGGACTGTTTAAGAAACAATACCTTTCACCCAGAAACAATGCCTTTCACCAGGAAACGATGCCTCTTGCCAGGAAACAACTTTGCTTATCATTTTAAGGAATATTCTGTACATTTGGCTTCTTCAATTACATTTGTTTATTTTATTGGAGAAATTCTTTCAACAACACTTAGTAATAATATATATAAACAAGATTTGGCATTAAATAACCCACAAGGATTGATATGCCATTAATTGCCAACCAAGCAATCTTTCAAGAAATATTTATTTGAAAGATTCAGATTTTTTTTTTTAATGATTAACAAATTTTCTAGGTATTCAAAGTACCTTAGTTCAATCCTCATTGAGGACTTTATTCTTGTGACCCTGTGCCAAATTAAGTCAGGTTAAGTAAATAAGTTCTCTTCACTCTATCTCACACAGCATACACACACACACTATCTCACACAACGTATGCGCACAGACACACACACATATATATATATACACACACACACACACACACACTGCTCTAGAGCAGAAACACCTAACAGTTTTTAAATTTAACATTAAAACATTATTAATTAAATGATAAAAAGTGTTAGGTATTTTTTCTCCATGCTCTGTGGATGTGTGTGTGTGTATATATATATATATATATATGAGCAGCTATTTCTCTTAGCCACTATACTAAGTTGAACATTATATATATATATATATATATATTGTTTTTCAACTTTTCTTCATATATATATATATATATATATATATATTTTCTTCATACTGTCAGGATGTATTTCCTTAATTACTTCCATATCCACATATATACAATCACATATGTGTGTGTGTGTGTGTGTGTACTTATTGTTTGCAGCAGAAAGTCTAGACAGTATTTGCTGGTACCCAACCTCAAGCAAGCTTTTAACTAATCATTAGTTATGGTGGAGTGCTATTTAAACTTAATATGAGAAAAGGGCCAACTTACATAAATAAGTAGGATATACGATAGGCTAACATCTATAAAAAGAATTATTTTGAATAGCTTACGATCTTCCTTCGGCATCTTTGCGATCTACCTATTGAGGACTCCTGCTTTACAAAATAATTGTTCAATGTTAAATGAACAATTTTTGTCTTGAAAGTGAATTGAAACTACAACAATTGAAAAAAAAGAAAAATGTATCTTCATGTTGACAATTTTAAGAGCTATCAATATAAAAACCTCTTGTTTCAGGGTTTCTCAAAGTATCTGATGTGGTGTATCAGCAGAATATTTTTCCAATATGTCATGGACTGGTACTGTATTTGTGCCATAAAGTACGCTACACTTGGCTCTCAGCCAATAGCAAGTGAGTGTATGCCTAGCTTTGATTTTCGATCCAAATATCTCTATCTGTAGTATAGTATCACAGCATATGTATTTCATGATAATGTGAAACTCGAAACACACCACGGACCGGCATTTGATGAATTGCATATCAACAGTCATACACGTACCAACACTTTGAGGAGCACTGTCTTAGATCTTATCAAACAGAAATCAGTTCTTGTAAAATCTCTTGTAAATTCCATTACAATACCTCACAAATATGAATGAAAGAATGTTGTAGATATCAATATTTTATCTACAAACAGTTCTGTGAGAGTGTGGTCTTGTAAAGCAAGTCATCACTTTTTTTTTTTTTTTTCCAGCAACTGTTTGTTATATTTTCCTAAAGATATTTCAAGTATATTCATAAATATTTACATATCTTTCAAAAAGGAACTTAACATAATTCTTCTATTTGAAAGATATTTTTTATAACTTTCATGAATGATTTGAAATTTTATTGAAAAAGTTTTCAGTAAAAGATCCATGTCGTATAAGTTATTCTATTTACTTTTTCATCTTTTTGGTATAGATAGATATAATGGTTAGAAATCTTATTTTTTTATATAGATAGATATAATGGTTAGTAATCTTTTTTTTTTATATAAATAGATATAATGGTTAGTAATCTTTTTTTGTATATAGATAGATATAATGGTTAGTAATCTTCTTTTTTTTATTTTTTTATAGATAGATATAATGGTTAAAAATCTTTTCTTTTTTTTATATAGATAGATGTAATGGTTAGTAATCTTTTTTTTTTATATAGATAGATATAATGGTTAGTAATCTTTTTTTTTATATATAGATATATATAATGGTTAGTAATCTTTTTTTTTATATAGATAGATATAATAGTTAGTAATCTTTTTTTATATATATAGATATATATAATGGTTAGTAATCTTTTTTTAATATAGATAGATATAATGGTTAGTAATCTTTTTTTTTTATATAGATAGATATGGTTAGTAATCTTTTTTTTTATATATAGATAGATATAATGGTTGGTAATCTTTTTTTTTATATAGATAGATATAATGGTTAAAAATCTTTTCTTTTTTTTATATAGATAGATATAATGTTTAGTAATCTTTTTTTTTATATAGATAGATATAATGGTTAGTAATCTTTTTTTTATATAGATAGATATAATGGTTAGTAATCTTTTTTTTTTTTTTTGGTATAGATAGGAATAATGGTTAGTGATTTTTTTGAAAAAGTTTTTAGAAAAAGATCCATATTGCATAAGTTATTGTATTTACTTATTCCTCTTTTTGGTATAGATAGGTTAACTGACCCATTGGCATAATGGTTAGTGTTTGCCAATCAATGGTTCAGGAGTCCATGGCTTCAATCCCAGGTTGAGTCATACTAAAGACTCAAAAAATAGTACTTGATGCTTCCTTTCTTAACACTTATAAAGTACAGATCAAATGTAAATGGATCTATGCAGGGACAGGAGTGGCACCCTCCCCTATACCTCGGTGTCATAGCTATTGAAAAAGCCTTTCAGTTACCCTTGACTAGCCAACTTACTTTCAAATATCTCAAGATGTTTACTTTAACAGTTCAACTATACTTAACCCAGAAAGTTTCGATAAAAAGCAACAAAAAATATTTCTTTGTTTTGGGTCTCACAGTTTTACAAAAGATATTTTTCTTCGACATTGTCTTTTACAAGTAATTCTTACGTATCACATGTTCCTGAATCATTCATTTATATATTACCAGGGTGAATAAAAAGTTTTGCAATATTTTGGTACCATGAGGCACAATTTGGCAGCAGTGGATGCATTTGTCAAGGTTGTGAAAGCGATGAACCACACAGGATTGCAAAATACAGAGCTTGCCTGATACTCTCCAAGTGCTACTCACCAGGTTTACCTCCACAGCTTGGAGCACAGCCTCGAAATCTACACTTTTAGGTCTACATGACCTTGCCTGATCATCAAGTTTTTTGAAGCCTGAGTAAAAAAATATTGTGATCAACTGCACTTTCAACCTTCATTCAACAAATGTAGCATTATGGCCAAGTTTGAAGTTGGAAAGCATAGGTTCCTGAATTAGACTATATTACACATTCATCTTTGCAACTTTCAAATCACATACACAGTGAAGCAATGCACAATGTGTCAGTGCACCAACTTCCATAACACTACTGTTGTATAGCCGCTTACATATACAAATATATGCGTAACATAATCAAACATAATGACGAACTTCAATGAACGAACTAACACACTTCTTTATAAAAATATAATCTTTCACACTTTATTCTTGAAAGGGTGATGTTGGTTGTGTGTGAGAGATGGGCTGGAGATGGGGACTGACTGCTATATTGACCCGAAGTTCTTCTTCGACCATAGCAGCACTTATTTCTCATCTTGGCTGGGTTGCTCAACCGTGGGTCACTGAGGGCCCAATGCCCTCTGTCTGCCGCTGGCTCTCACTTTGGCATCTTGTCCCCCTGACTCAAACCGTCTGTGCCCTGGTTATATTATTATCTCACGCCCACCTGCTTCTGCTGTTCTTCCACTTATTTATACCGGTGCATCTCTTGATTGATGGCTCGGTTGAGGGTCAATCTATAACACTACCAAGCACAGTGGTTACCTACCACGCCTTTGGTTACATGATATAAACAAACTAGCACATACCAAAATATTGCAAAACTTTTAACTCGTTTTCGTATATCCTTTCACAGAGGATTTGGCTACATTTTATTCGCAAAGATGACTGTTTTCGATATAAACTTATTGAATGATATTCTTATTCAATTTCACATTTTTAAAAGATGTTTTGCTTGATATATCCTCCTGAAAAAACAAACAAGCAAAAAAAATATTTTGATATTTACACCCTTCTAAAATGTTTTTTTGATATGTAAACTTCCCAAAAGATTTTTGTATTGCACTTTTCCAAAAGACTATGTACATGATATACTTTCTTGAAAGACTCCTTATATCAAATATTTAAAAATATTGTATCACACTTTCCCCAAAAAAAATTTTATGTGATTTTCCACATTCTCAAAAGAAATTTTATGTGATTTCACACATTCTCAAAGGAAATTTTATATGATTTCACACATTTTGAAAAGAAATTTTATGTAATTTCACACATTCCCAGAAGAAATTTTATGTGATTTCACACATTCTCAAAAGAAATTTTATATGATTTCACACATTTTGAAAAGAAATTTTATGTAATTTCACACATTCCCAGAAGAAATTTTATGTGATTTCACACATTCTCAAAAGAAATTTTATATGATCTCACACATTCCCGAAAGAAATTTTATATGATTTCACACATTCCCAGAAGGAATTTTATGTGATTTCACACATTCTCAAAAGAAATTTTATATGATCTCACACATTCTCAAAAGAAATTTTATTTGATTTCACACATTCCCAGAAGGAATTTTATGTGATTTCACACATTCTCAAAAGAAATTTTATATGATCTCACACATTCCCGAAAGAAATTTTATATGATTTCACACATTCCCAGAAGGAATTTTATGTGATTTCACACATTCTCAAAAGAAATTTTATATGATCTCACACATTCTCAAAAGAAATTTTATTTGATTTCACACATTCCCAGAAGGAATTTTATGTGATTTCACACATTCTCAAAAGAAATTTTATATGATCTCACACATTCCCGAAAGAAACTCACACATTCTCCAAAGAAATTTTATGTGATTTCACACATTCCCAGAAGGAATTTTATGTGATTTCACACATTCTCAAAAGAAATTTTATGTGATTTCACACATTCCCGAAAGATATTTTATATTATTTCACATATTCCCGAAAGATATTTTATATGATTTCAAATATTTCTGAAAGAAATTTTATGTGATCTCACACATTCCTGAAAAGAAATTTTTTATGATATTCCACCTTCCTAAAAGGAATTTTATGATATTATAACTTCCCAAAATCTTTCTTACATATTATGCTTTTGAGATAAGCATTTTATCATCTTTCCAAAATACTACTGATATCACACCCTCCCTGAAGACATTTTACATGATATCAAATCTTTCTCTTCCCCCATTTAATTTTTAAAAGATATCACACTTTCCTAAAATTCTTATTTCCTTTTTTTTTTTTTTTTTTTAATTTTTTTAATTTTTTTTTTTTTTCTTTTCAAAAAAAAGAGGTATTTTATCCTTTTTAAATTTATCACTTCCTTCCCACAAGAAATCATCAACACATACAGCAAATATCCCATACAAGCTTTTCTTGTCAAACCAATTGAATACAGCTGGATCAATCTCAGATGCCCATCCTTGGAGTTTTAACAGTGATTTTTTACCTTCTGTTAGCATTTCAATAACGCTAAATTATAGATATATTTCCTTAACTTCAAAACCTTTTGAATACATGCCTCTGATAAACGTTTCGAACACATCCATTAAGTTTCGAATGAGGGGTAACAAAATTAACTAGAACTTTGATAAGCATAGGCAGAAAATTTCACAAGGCTAACATATCTGTTGTTGATGACTTTTTGACAAATGGGATCCAAGTACTGTAATAATGATGCTGTTGACTTCTAAATGAGCCTTGTTAAAAATTTTCAGAGCTTTTATCATTAAGGTTTTTCGGACTATTGTCTTCATCTTTATTGCTATTTTCACAACGTTTCAGCCGATATGTCCTCCGGCCTTCTTCAGGTGTTTGTCGAACTCGGGAACCTTCACGGAACTTCGAACTACGTCCTTTATTGAAACCACAGGGCTCACCTGTTCTGATTCCGTTTGCCATGACCGGGTACAAGTGTTAAGTATTCCTGTATATTACTCGCCTGTAGTGAGGATTGAACCTGCAACCTTCAGATGATTGTCTTCTTAGTAGCTCAGGGAACCAACGCCTATAACCGTTACGCCATGTGTCCTGCTGAAGGTTCCCGAGTTCGACAAACACCTGAAGAAGGCCGGAGGACATATCGGCCGAAACGTTGTGGAAATAACAATAAAGATGAAGACAATAGTCCGAAAAACCTTAATGATAAAAATCAACAAGCTTCGTCTCAGAAATTTAGACAACTAATTTTCAGAGCTTGTTCAAATAAATATATAGAAACTAGAATATATGAGGGTCATATAAGAAATAGGGTGAATTTTGCCTGAGGAGTTGGCAATAGGAAGCACTGATTACAGTTGCACCTTTTTTCAAGGAAATCCTTTCATATTTTAGAAAACATAGCATGATTTTCTGTACTGATTATTGTGCCCAGAACTTTTTCTTTACTAGTGAGTCAGTGTGTTTCCACTTCATAGATGATCATTTCAGATCAGATTCAATATGGCAGACCCATGTTTAGCCCACTTGTAAGGATTTTTATTTTTGACTAAAAAAACACACTTTTTCATCTACATCACACATTCTTCTATAAATTTCACATAGTTTGCACTTTTCAGCCACTCTGATTTGCCGTCATTTTGACTAGCTTCCAAACAAATATTTTTGGAAGATTAAAAACCCTATTGTTATAAACAAATTTTGACATTTATGGAAAAAATTCTTTTGCTTTAAAATAAAACAAAAACCCCCTTATTTATTGAGTGACCCTCAAATATTTTACTTGAGTCATGAAAGTGTAAAAATGCCATTGATAATTATTTTTTATTATGGTTGGTTGAAACATTTTTCATTTTCATTGGTTGAAATATTTTTCAAAGGATTTTAGAGGAAAAATTTGTATGTTTAAAAAAAATTAGATTTGGGCAAAAACGTTCCAGCATTTAAAAGGAAAAAAGGTCACATTGGAAAAATTTGCATACATCTAATAATTATTATTTCACATTTTAACTCTTGAAAATGTTTCATTTTATCCAGTGAAAACTTGGCAATATTTGATTTTGCAGATTGCAGAAAGTCAGTGTCTTTACTGAAATTTTTGACAGCATAATTGTTTTTGTTATATTCAAAGATAAAACTAAAAAAAAATAACATTCTGAATAGAACTTCGGCTATTTAGTCAAGTAGACTAAAATGTCTTGAGAGGAATGTGCCACCCAAACATTCAAGAAAGTACTTGATGGTATGGGATCTTCAAATAGTTATCCGATATATATATATATATATATATATATATATATATATATATATATATTAGTTATATAAACAAATCATTTCAAAATGTTTTTCAAAAATCAAATGTCCTCAATACTGGCCAATAGAGCATTATAAAAATTTAAATAAACAGATGCTTACTCACCCCTCTGTGGCTGCCTCATGAGTATCAGTTCCATGTATCATAAAAAGTACAATCATCAAACAAGTCAGATCCAAAAAAATGTTTGTAATATATATATATTTGTATTGTAAACATTTTTGGTCAGAATTATCTTGATGATCCGGTAAGGTGAAACCTAGGTAGATTACTTCTGGCTCTGTAGGTATTCATATATATATATTTCTTATCGTCATATCTAATCTATAATTCTGTTGGTGTATAAAAAAAACGCAGATAGTACAATTTGCAAATTCTACAAACATATCTTGGGGGGAAAAAAATTGTAAAAAAAGAAAAAAACGAAAAACACATGTGCTACTTGAGAATAATCAAGCAGCACGTATGTCTAGTCAAAAGAAAAAATACAGACAGAATTACCAAAGCTAAATCGTTATAAAGTGCTCAATACATGAGATAGAGCTAATATTAGCTCTTCAGAAAATATATATATATATATATTAGTTGTATAAACAAATCATTTTAAAATGTTTTTCAAAAATCAAACCCAGCCCACTTGGAGCAATTCTGAACAGTTTGGTGAAACCGAGGTAGACTCATTCATGGCCACGTAGGAATTATTTTCATTATATATATATATATATATATATATATATATATATATATATATTAGTTGCAAACATTTTCGGTCAGAATTATCTTGATGATCCAGTTAGGTGAAACCTAGGTAGATTACTTCTGGTTCTGTGAGTATTCATATATATATATATTGGAAAGAATTTTTATTCAATAATCACATACATCTCTTTCTCCCCCTCTAAAAAAGATGTACATATATTTTTTCTTAAAATGCACAAAACTTGAATTATGAGGCAGCCACAGAGTGAGACATTATTTTATTATAGGTTATGTATATAAAAAAATAAGATGTGTGAGAAGGCAGAAATAACAGGGCAGTCAATAACAACATCACTATTACTTTTGTACCCTCTATCATGAGCAGTATGTGACACAAGGTCAATATTTAAGTGAAGTTTAATAGGTATGAATTTAGTTTTCCTTCTCTTATACCAGTTATCGTAAAGTTAAAAAAAAAAAAAAAATTAGTCTACCCTAGTAATTACCTATAGCAAGAGAGAGAATATTTGGATGCATACCTTCATGAAACATAGTAGCATTATATGAAATGCAAACAGCCTTGTCCAGGATTTGAACTCAAATAAGCAGGTCTATTTCCTCATGACAATAACTATTGTATCCCAAGTGCCTCCATTACTAATAAAGTAAAAAAAAAAGATTATTAACTGACAGCCATAATTTTTATGATGCTTAAACATGAGGTGCAATTTGTTGAAACACCATATCTAGAAAACTAGATTTATAGAACTCTCCTAACTTGCAGGATACAAAACCTAGATCAATTTATTTTGGTTTTTGTTAACTCTCACAACTATAATGTTCATCTTCTCAATATTTGCAGACTGAAATTTCTACTTTTTATAACAGAAAAAATAAAAAAACGTTTATAAACTTCACATTTCATGTTTAATGATTCAAAGAGCCAAATTTTATGAGTTTAATTCCAAATGTGCAAGTTGTGTCCTTGTATTTTACACCAAAGATCCAAGAATTTTTTTTATGAGTGAGTTTTATATATTTGGGTGCATCAAATGCCCAACTTTTTCAAAAACTTCAAAGGATCAATTTGTCTCCAATTAAGTTTTATTCCATTTATAGGAATAAGCTTTCAGGCAAAAAATTGTAGAATTCTGCTTCCTTTTAATATGGCCACCTTGTCATTTTATGTATATTATATAATGCCGTATATAATTTTTTGTCATATTTAGGAGGATATAAGAAAAACTAAATAGAAATTTGTAATTGGTTTCTTTTATGACTTTTTAGATAAATGCATCTAGTTTATAAGCCTGTATCAAAATTCATGAATATTTGATGCACTATAATTTTAAATGTAATGAAAAAAATGGATTTCTACAAAAATTATTTATTATTTATATACATTATTATAAGCAGGTAAAGCTGTCATTATTTTTTAGAAAAACGTGAGTGAAGAGTTGGAATTATTTATATTATTATATCAATAAAATATCAATAAAAAAGATTATATCAATTTAGAGCTAAACAATAAAACATGATATACCTATTTTGCCAAAAATTATATCCTGAAAAAATGATTTTTAATGTAAATTTCTATGTTGAGCGATATTAATATTGAAGTGTAATGTGGTCGTATAAGGCAATATCAAAATAATTCCATTTTTGGAAATAAATATTAATTTCATATAACAAACAAAATAAAATTGAGGACAGACCACATTTTTAATGTCAGGGCATTTGATGCACCCTGATATACATATATATATATATATATATATATATATATATATATATATTAATAAGACTTATATCGTTGGGAGAAATAGAATTGGCAACCAAAATTCAAATCCTGGATGTGGCTGTTTCATGCTAATGCCCTTATAAAATGCATGAATCCATGTTCTACTCCCTCTCCTAGCTATGGATTGGTAAATAGTAAGGGAGACTGGGTTCTTTAGCCTTGATTCTGAATTTTGAAGTGGGCATTCTTGTCCAGGAGGCCACAATAACAAGCATAGATTCTCATTGCACTAGACCCATTATAAAAAAAAAAAATCTCGAATCAAATAATTCCTGGTAGGAGGCACAGAAATATCAGCTTTACTCTGCTGAAAATATTGACCTTGACCCGTATGTGTGTGTATATATGTATAGTTTGCTATATAAGTGCTCAATATTGGTGGTACGCATGTGTAGATCTAAATTTAAATAGAAACGGTGGTGTTTGATGACTGTCAGTTTCTCGCCAATGCAATTATCAGGGCAAGAAATCTTGGCCTGATAATAGCATGAAAGATATTTATGCTGTTTTTGTTGTTTTTCATTTTATTTTAGTGATCATCAGTATGGGAGATATTTTCATGCCGAGTAGGCACAAACTGATTTTACAAGTATTTAATTGTAAAAAAAACAGTCTCAACCATAAAAGAAAGAATCTTTTAGGCTGAGTTTGAAATTTCCAAATTAGTAAGGAAATGTAGATATTTATAAATTGTAGGCATGTCAGATTTTAGAAATACCATGATGTATGCCTATATTTAAAATCAACTCTTTCCTACTCAAATGTTAAGTTTTGTGAAAATAAATTTTCTTGGTTCGTTTTTGCAGAGCATTGTTTGTGGTTACTATTATTTGAATTTAAAAAATTTCTTTAATGAATGTACAAACTTTTTTTTTCTTTTTTTTTTTTTTGGTTTGGTTTTATGGCACATCAACCATTGTAGGTTATTTAATACCAAATCCGTTTTTATACATATAAACACATCTATTTCAAACAATTCAGTTTAGCATAAGTACACAGTTTAAATATCAAAACAGTCCCAACTCAACCAACACAGTTTAGTTCTATTCAACCCATAGACAAGACCCTATCAGGTGTTACCGCTCCTGACTGAAGTGGACCTGGAAGTGATGGCAATGAAAGGGTTCTCCGCATTTTCTGAAAGCTCCAGCATTACCAGAACCTCACCATCAGATAGCTTAGTGTCATATCCAGGACACTCGTTAGGGTGGGGTGGTGTCTTACCCCGCTGCAGAAAAGCAGTCAATGTATTTTTACTTAAGGGAGTCACACTTTAGTTGCCATTACTACAGAGCACTCCAATATCAAGTAGGAATACCTATTCGGATCCCATCTAGGAGTCAAATATTTCTTGAAATTATTTGTATTAGATAAGAATACTTGAAATCATATAACTGTGTGCAAACAAATTATTATTATAGATAAGAAATGTGATTTAAAAAATAGAATTGTTATGGAATGGTGAATATATGAATATTATTACAATAAAAAATATAAAATGGTGAATATTATTGCAGTAAAAATTTATGATTGAATCAAATTTCTGTATTAAATAAGCTATAAGGCATTGATATGCCATTATATTATAAATAGGAATTGTAAATGAGGGAGCTATCCCCTTTGTTTGGTATGGGCACCTTAGAGTTGGGTACACATTACCATTGTACACCGACCAGTCACACACGTGACACCGTTAGAAGGGTTGACCCTTTTATTACCATTTCTCTGAGCAGAACACACGTGTTGCCTGACAGAACTGCGATTTTAGACTTTGCGAAGGGGGCATTCTTTGAGGCGAACAGAGGTAAGAATCACATACTGTATCTGTATTTGCCCGAATTATTGATCTGTGTGAAAGGGATTACAGAAGTTGTTTTCTATTTTGATTTTAGTTTCACGGTCAAAGAAGGGTTTAAAGGAATGAAGACCTATTGCGAATAGACAACTTCTTTACCAGTTGAGCCTTTTACCTCATTTTTTGCCTCATGGTGCTACCGTTACAGGAATAGTTTCTTGATGCTATTCATATTTCACTTCATACTAATGCCTTTTTCACCCCCTAGTTATGAAAAAATAATAGGGCAGACTCGATTCTTTAGTCTTGGTTAGGCAACCAGTTGAGGAGAAGGAGAACTGAACCCAAACCAGCTGTTGTCATTCTTAAGATGTTGACAGCACAGATTCCTTTACTCTGTTACCATTCCTCTTGGCAGGGCACCTCTGGTGGTGTAACGGTTAGCAAACCTACACGAGTGAGTTCGAGTCTCATTGGGTGCCCCATTCATTCGGCCCTGTGCCAAATCAAAGCAAAGAGCTTTGTAAATTTCTAGGGCACCTCGGGTGGTGTAATGGTTAGCAAGGTAGACTAGCAAACCAACATGAGTGAGTTCGATTCTCATTGAGTGCCCCATTCATGCGGCCTTGTGCTACATCTAAGCAAAAAGCTTAGTAAATTAACACCATCCCTCTTGGCAGATTCTCTAGACGATACCCAGTGTCCGTACAGAGCTAAGGAAGGGAAAACTATAGATTGACACCTACTTGAATAGCTCAAAAGCTCAGCTTATCTGTGGATAAACAGTGCCATGAAGTGTGAAGCATACAATTCGTTTGAAGGTCTATCTTCTAATCATAGAGGTGCCCGTGGTGTAATGGTTATCGTCACAGGATATGGACACGGCGATCTGAGTTCAATTGCTATACATCTTATGAGATGACTGACCAATTTTTATGATTTCAGTTCAAATGAACAGCTAGAGCAGGAATTGGAATACACCCTACTAAAACCTGATTGTCACAGCTGGTAAATTTCAAAATGCAATCTAGACGTAAGGACACTTTAGAAGAAGGATATGCAATAAAATTCTGTTTTAAACTTGAAAAAAATGCTGCAGAAACATATGGAATGCTTCAGACTGCTTTTCGAGCACCAGTTTTTGAGTGGCATAAGAGATTCAAGGAAGGCAGGAAGTCTGTGAGGGATGATGAGAGTTGTGGGAGGAGTAAGCAAGTCAATACACCAGAGTTGATTGGCCAAAGAGTTAGGGTTAGGGTTACTATGTTGAGGTTTTAAGGGAGTTCAGGAAGAGATTCCGTCAGAAGAGGCCAGCACTCTTCAAATCAGCTCAGTGGCATTTCCACTAGAACAATGAACCAGTCCACAACTCCATCCTTGTCACAGACTATTTGACCAAGATGGGCATCAAGACAGTTCCTCACCCTCCCTACAGTCCAAACCTTGTTCCCGGTGACTTTTGGTTATTCCCTAAGCTCAGAAGCTGTCGTTATGAGATAATTGAGGAGATGAAAGAGGCTGTGACGAAGATCATTAACATGCTCACAGAAGAGGACTTCTATGGGGCCTTCCAGAAGTTGTTGGAACAGTACAACAAGTGCATTGCAGCTGGAGGAGATTACTTCGAAGGGGACTAGAGTTTCATGTGTGTACTATCAATGAAAGTGCCAATACGAAAAAAGTCTGGAAACTTATTTAATGTTCCTCGTATATACTTGTAATCATATAATTGAGTACAAATTTATTAGTATTAGATAGGAATACTTTGATTCATGTAACTGTGTGCAAGTTATTTGTATTAGATAGAAATACTTGAAACCAATAATTGAGTCTAAATTATTACTATCAGATTGGTGTAACTGTTGTAGCAATTTCTCATGCTTCAGAAAACGAACTGCATTTACAGTGCTGAAAACTATTATATTTACTCTCAAACCCGTATTGCAGCTGTGAAAACTGCAATTAAACAAAAAAATAATAGTTATAAGTACACACGAAGATTAGTGTAAGTATGCAGATACAAATATTACAAATAGAATTTCTCACAAATTCACTGAGAACTTGTGATAAAAAAAAAGGTGTGTGAATGGGATTTAAATGAAGGAGGAAAAACATGATTAAAACAGTCACAACAAATGTCCTTATAATTTAAGGGACAAACTTATTTACTTCACAAATAATCAACTTTCATGCTAGTCTAGAAATTCTATGAAAACTACCAGTCTTTATTTAACTGTATGCAAATAAGTAAAGTTGACTACCATAGTCAAGGGTGACCAAAAAGCTCCCTTTTCAATAGCTACTACACTGTGGTTTAAGGAGGGCGCTACTCCTTTCCCTTGATTGCTCCACTTTACCCTTGATAAGTACCGTATATTGCTGAGTGTTAAACAAGGAGGTATCAAGTACCATTTTAAAAGTCTTTGGTATGACATAACCTGGGATTGAACCCAGATCTCCCGGACCATTGGTGAACACTCTACCCACTAGGTCAATGAGCCGGTTTTATGATGAGCTCTAATTCATTCAAAAATATAGTTCTCTATTCACTTGTAAATCATGCACGCACAAATTTGGTATTAAGTAACACACAAGGGTTGATATGCCATTAAACCAAACCTAATGAAAGTCTTCACACAAAAAGAAGATAGTTCTAAAAATGATAAAATTTGCAATTCAAGAAAAAGCCTGTTTGGTGGAAAACAAATATCTTTACGAGAGTTGGGCGGTTTGGCAATTTATGTTTTGCTATTGGTTTCATATTTTTTCCCCCTTCATATCGCAGTTTTTGATTCGGGTTTTTAATTTAGTATTTTTGCTTTCTAAGGAAGCCATTCATTTTCTTGTGTAATGATAGCATTTCCAGTTGATATCTGATTTCGTTTGAGATTGACAAATTTTCAACTTAGTCCATTCAACTTGCAACTTGTGTATTTCTAGTCCAATCTTAATATATTTATATGTCTGGAAAAAAAAATCTTTCTAAGTAAAATAAAATCTAATATTAAGATGAAACTGGCAACTATTTTTTTATTTTTATTATTTTGTTAACTTAATTTTACCACAAAAAGTATTTTTGAAAACTGAAACAAATAGATTTCAGACATCGTATCATACTTCTCTTTTTTTTTTTCCTATTTGAAAACATTCTATTATATGAAAGATTTCCAAGTGTCATATCTGGCTTATTTCCTTTTTTCTTTCCGCCTCCTTCTTCATTTCTTTCGTAAACAAATAGGTTTCACATTTATTCCCTAAAATTAGTCAATTAAATGTTTTTATCATATTTTTCTTCAATCTTTTCCTCTTACAATTGTATAAATGTTGATAAAATTTAATTTTATTAAAATCTGAAAGTCTTTTTTAACAGTGTTTCTTTGGATATGGTTACTCAGTAGTGATAGCACTAAACTGAACAGTTTTGGAAAAAATTTTGATGCGGTTTCACAGAGAAGATGAAACTGAAAAAAAAAAGTCAGTTTTTCAGTTAAACCACCCATCTCTAATCTTTACATACGTGTGTGTGTGTGTGTGTGTAAACAGGATTTGATATGCTATTAAACCTAATGAAAATCTTTTCTTTATACAAAAAGGGGATATTCTAAAAAAAAAAAATTTTTTTAAATGGTAAATTTACATTTCAAAGAAAAGCCTCATTGTGTACATACATTTTGGGGTAGAAAACGAATATACTTACCTCATCAAAACATTGAGCTTAGTAAATACTTACATTTGTTGATATTATTGAGACTGAATACAAAGAGCTTTATAAGACAAGGCATTCAGATCAAAGTCTTGATTTTAAAAGGAGGTTCCAGTCTACCCAGGTGTCCGTGGTGTAATGATTATCGTCATAGGAAATGGACACGCTGATATGAGTTCAAATCCTGGACGAGACCGATTGCATTTCACATCGCACTAATACCCTTGGGAAAGGTATGAATCCAATTATTCTCCCTCCAGTTATGGGTAAATAGTAGGACAGACTGGGTTCTTCAGCTGTGGTGAGGCAACTAGTCTAGGAGAATGAAAACTCTGAATTCAAACCTGTTAAACTCCGCTTAAAAATTGACCTTGTGTCATATCCTGCCCGAGCGGAGGGGTTGGTAAATATGAGTAGGGAATATTATTTTGGAAGGTGTGACCATATGCTATTTGAGAATGGACACAGGGTAGATATGGATGAACTTTATTGAAAGAACTATTTCTTTTGGCAGCGGCCAAAATAGGAATACTTGTAACAAAAAGCTGATTAAAAAGTAACTCCCAATAATATAGGAGTTACTTTTTCAATCATCCTCTGTATGTGTGTGTATATAAGTAAGTAAAGTTGGCAACCTTAGTCGAGAATGACCTGAAGGCTCTCTTTTCAATAGCTACTACACTGCGGTGTAGGGGAGGGCACAACTCCATTCCCTGGATTGTTCCACTTTACTCTTGATCCTTTCCTTATAATGCTGAATATTAAGCAAGGCAGCATCAAGTACTATTTTTTTTTTGAGTCTTTGGTATGACTTGACCTGGGATTGAGCAGCAGTCTCTTGGACCATTGGTGAACACACATTAAGCCATTGGCCTATAATATATATATATATATATATATATATAAAGTAACTCATTGTGTTGTAGTTACTTTTTTTAATCACCCTCTGTGTGTGAGTGTATATAACACAAAAATTCAGGAGATATACTCCATTATAAATTTATTTCACCAGCTAGTAAACTGGTCCTTCAGATAGGATTGAACAGAAATGTTTCTTTTTAACCGTTAACATCAGGGAATACATTTCACGTTAAGGTATTTGAGGAATTATAATTTACAGACATCGGTTTAAAAATTGTCCAATATATAATAGATAAATATGTTGGCCCATTACCAGTTGTACGTCAGTATTAACCTGTTTTATTTCTTATTAATAAATAGATTTCTGGTTTTAAAGTTTTTATTAAAATTTCATTTAAAATTTTAATTTTTCTAATTTTAATATATAATTTTAAAGAATCTAGTAGTATTATCTTAATTCTATTTGTATTTTAATCTAGATTTAATCAAAGATTTATTTAAATTGTTGAAAGTCATCAAATGCTATTGGATATTTTATCCTTCGTTTTAATCAGTTAATAATACAACCATTAATCAAATAATATACATTTAAGATAATGTAGTTATTTAATTGAATCGATTATTTAAGCAGTGTGTTATATACAGTTATCTCCCCTTTTTTCTTGTTTATGTTAAAATTTTTAACTTAACTTAAACGCTATACTATTTAATTCATTAAGTGGGATAAGTAATTAAACTTAAAACAAAAATTCTTAATGTAATTGTATAATATTTGTGTGTAATTATTAGATAAAATATATATAGGAATTTAAATTTCTTATTGTTAAGAATCATTGGTCCTTATATACAAAATTATAGATATTATAACCATTATTAGGTGTTAAGACTAAATTTATTTAGGAATAGATTTCAGACCTTTTTCTTAATATAAATTGCACTGGAATAAATATTAATTAACTTTACAATATTAATCACCTAAATTTGAAGTAATAATTTTTTTTTTTAATTCTTATAATTAAAAAATCTTTTAAAACTGTGTTGTAGCATAACTTATATGTAATTTATTCAAAATACTTAGTTTAAACATGATCTATGATTATTAAAAAAAAATCTTTTATATAAAATTAACTTCTACACCAATTCAGTGAAATGGAATATTGTTTTTTGGAAACCAATAGCAAAACATAAATTGCCAAACCGCCCAACTCTCGTAAAGATATTTGTTTTCCACCAAACAGGCTTTTTCTTGAATTGTAAATTTTATCATTTTTAGAACTATCTTTTTGTGTGAAGACTTTCATTAGGTTTGGTTTAATGGCATATCAAATAACTTTCATATTTCTCACTCAAATTTACTTACTCTAAACAGTATATCAATTCAATATATGTAAATAATCTGGCATTTCTTCCCTGATAATTTCAAATTATCATATTTACCACCCCCTCTGCTTGGGCAGGATATGACACAAGGTCAATTTTTTAAGCGGAGTTTAACAGGTTTGAATTCAGAGTTTTCCTTCTCCTAGACTAGTTGCCTCGCCAAGGCTGAAGAACCTAGTCTGTCCTACTATTTACCATAGCTGGAGGGAGAATAATTGGATTCATACCTTTCCCAAGGGTATTAGTGCTATGTGAAATGCAATCAGTCTCGTCGAGGATAATTTCAAATTATTTAATCATTTACGTATAAGGTAATTTCATGAATAATCTCAGTAACAAAGTATTGGTATAAAAAAAAAAACAAAAAAAACTTAAGTTGTAAGTATATTATCGCCCATGTTGTATCATAGTAAGAAAAAGATACACAGTGAAATACAGTTAATTATTTATTAAGTCAAGTGGTACAGTCTGACTAGTATTATGAGTCTCATGCTGTTGGTGTTACATTCAAAGTTGGTCTTACTACTGACCGACGTCCTTCAGAACTATCTCTCTGTCTTTCTGCTTCCCTGTGCTTAAGAGACATGGCGTCTTTTATACCTCTGCGATACCTGAAGTCACATGGTACGAGCCACTATACAACAGCCCAGTAGCACGAGTTAAGCATATATAGGAAGCACAAATAGCCATCATTCATGTTTTGTGAGAAGATAGCAAGATTCAAAACAAGATAGTTGGCTATCTCAGAGATAATACAAATTTGTTCAAAATGGTCCAACTGAGGCTCCAATCCCAAAACAGTGAGAGATAAATGTCAACTGATAAGGATCTATATTTCAAATCAATTTACCGATTGTGGAGAATTTCCAAAGCTTGGAATGATGCTGGTGTAGCTGTTTCTCAATCTACAACACTTCAGAAACTTCATCAGCTCAGATATGACAGGTTTTGAAGCCAACGTTTAAACAGAAACACAAATGGTTAATATGGAGCAGAGATCATCAAAATTGGTCTGTTGGTCTATGGAACCAGGCCATCTTTGATGAATTCTGATTCAGTATTTACTTTTGTGATCATGGTCCTGACATCTGGAGAAAACCTTGAGAGATATATGATGCCAAATGCATGGGACCCCTACCCAAAAACAAAAAAATTCCTTAAATCTGTTTGAGTTTTGTTTAACAGCATATCAACCCCCATGGGTTACTTAAAGCCAAAAAGGTTATTTTGAATTTCTGTCATTAAAGTAGCGGTTCTATAGAAATGTTTGGTTATATCTTGCTGAAATCAGTTCTATTTCAAACAATTCAGTTTAGCATGAGTACACAGTTTAATTGTCAAAAACATTTCTATTTCAAACTATTCAAGCAGTTATATATAATAATTCAGTTTAGTGTAAGTACAGTTTCAATGTCAAAAACAGTTCAATTTTAAATAATTCAGTTTAGCGAAAGCACGCAGTTTAAATTTAATTACAGTTTAATTGTGAAAAACATTTCTATTTCGAGCAATTCAGTTTAGTATAGGTACAGATTTTGTTTACATACAGTTACCTGTCAAAACATTTTTATGTTAAACAATTCAGTTTAGTGTAAATACAGTTTCAATGTCAAAAAACAGTTCTATTTGAAATAATTCAGTTTAGCATAAGCATGCAGTTTAAAAGTACGGTTTAATTGTGAAAAAAACATTTCTATTTCAAGCTATTCAGTTTAATCAAACAGTTCAGTTTAGCATAAGTATGCCATTAATTCTATTTAACCCATAGATAGGGTTCTATCAGGTGCTACCACGCCGGGCCAGAGTGGACCTGGGAGTGATGGCGATAAAGGGGTACTCCGCATTCCCCAAAGCTCCAGCATTGCTGGAACCTCACCATCAGATTGTTTAGTGTCATATCCAGGACACTCATTGGGTTGGGTCTTACCCCTCTGCAGAGAACCAGTCAGTGTATTCTACAGCCCCAACCTAAATCTGTAATGGTTGCATGTCTGCAACCAATGTCAGAAAGAAATACTTGAAAAGATCAATTAATGCTACTGTCTATCACAGGAAGTCCTTGATCATTTCCTTATTTCATACACGGAGAACAAGTTTGGAGACAACAAATTCATCTTCCAAAATGACCTTGCTCCATCCCACACAGTGAAATTTACAAAAGAATGGTTCAGAGAGAAAAGGATACCTATTCTTGATTGGCTTGAAAATAGCCCAGATGCAACTCCAATAGAAAATTTATGAAGATTCCTCAAGATGAGTTTAAGAAAATACTGTTCATCAAATCTTAAAGAACTGAAGTGAGTCTTTACAGAAGTGTAGGCACTGGTGTCATTGAAGACTTTTGATTTAATCAGTTTGTTACCATAAGGAATTAAAGAAATAGTAAATACAAAAGGTACTACAACAAAGTGTTGTAATACCATTCTTTAAAAGGGTGTTCATCGATACTTTTTCCTGATAAAAAACAGCCTTTTTGTCTTTACAAGATATAATAAACTTCAAATTAAAAAAAAACCAAACCTGGTTTGGTAGTGAAATACTACTAGATTATTTTCATATATCAACTTGATATACTGTCAGAACTTAAGTAAATTTGAATGAGAAATATATTAGCCATTATGTCACGGAGAGTCCCCTTCCCTTGATAAAATAAGACACTTTAAATATAGATTAATTTTGACAAATATTTTCCTGGATCTTTTTGATTTATATTGCGTTTTAACACATCTCATTAAGATTTGTTATTTCTATGTCAGAAACAACAAAGAAAACCTCTCAGTGTGATTTGAACTTATGTCCTTCACTTGTCTAATAGCTTAGATAGTAAAACTGCTGGTACAGATAACTAGGCTTCTCCTGAGGCAAAAAAAAAAAAAAAAAAGCAAAAAGAAAAAAAAAGGCGAATCAAAAACTCACTGAGAGCTTATCTTTTATTGTTGTTGCTAATAAGTATGGTCCTGGATGTTGTAGTCATAATGACCCAAGTGAGTTGCAATATTATTCATCGTCAAAGCATCCCATCAACACAGATACTATCTTGCTTGCCATCCCTATAGGCCATTGCTCTTGACGGCAACCAGTGTCCACACAGAGCTGATGAATGTAAGTTTTCACTGGTTGGCCAACACTGGTATATTCAAGTGTAGGAGTCCATAGGAGAACATCACTTGTGAGTTTATCCTTACTTCATCAGCAGTGTCCAGCATGGCTTGCTTGTCTTACTTAGATAGTTTGCGAGATGGGAGGAAAGGGGCCGTACAGCTGTTTTGTAGGGTGCTGCTTCCAGAATTTGTGTAAAATAGCATCCTTGTGTAGTTCTCATCCATCTTTTTCTCCAATTGTTCCGTTTGAGTGCAAGTGGTGCAGCCATACAGTAATACTTACACAGCTACAGTTTGAAAGGTAATTCCTGTTTTATCAGAGATTAGATTTCCATATGGTCATTTAACCAGTCAATAGCAGTTCATGTCTATCCTATGCATATGTTGACACTGCTTTCAATAGATGAGATATTGCTACCAAGAAAAAAAAAATGGTTTACTAATTTCAGAAAATTGATACACAGTCCGAAATATCAGGCTTACAGGCTCAAAGGATTCAACAACAGGAAATGAATAGCAAAAAATAAATTAATAAATAAAAAATAACAAAAAACAATATTGGTAAATCTGTTTACTGTTTAAAATTTGATGACTTTTGTATTTTTGTACAAGGTATTTAAAGTCAATGCTCCTTCCGAGATGCTGAAATAATGCAGTTGAATATTCATAGCAAATTGCTATCATTCACTGTACAAGTATCTGGGGGATGATTGGGGGGGGGGGGGGGGTTGAGAAAAAATTTGAAATAAAATTTCAGAATTTACTTCAGCCTTGTATTTTGATGCAGATTTTTTTTTTCAGAATATCAGAAGAAAATAGAATTGAAAAAAGAAGAAGAATTAAAAAAAGAAAAAGAAAAAAAATTTTCCCCCTACACCGATCTACAGTTTGGAAATGTAAGGGGAAATAATCTTAAAATTAATTGTAAATATCTTAGATGAAAAGTCGAAAGATTAAGAAGAAAGAAATGTCTTTAATATATATTTCTTTTTTGTTAAAGGGAATTAAGGAGTTAAGGTCATTAGTGAATGAAGATAGATAAACATTTAAAATAGCCTTAAAAAAAAAATAAAATAAATAAAATCAAATCAAGAATTGTCAGTCTTGGAAATGCTTGAGCACCAATCTAGAAGGAATGAATCAAGTTGACAGTTTAAAAATTGAGCATCATCGAAATTTGATCACAAACCAACAAACTCCGAAAACGAAAAGAGCAAATAAGAACAAATAAAGCCAAAGTTTCCAATGTCCTCCTTTTGTGATGCCTTTCAATCGATACATTGTTTTCTGAAGTAAACCCGTAGAATCCTCAAATTCCAAGTCCTATTAAAAGAAAAAAAAAATTACTTATTTTGACAGGTAGTCAAATACATTTGAAATAAACAATTCAAATTGGACAGACATTGATTTTAGGGATTCTTGAAAAAAGACACTTCTGGCATAACAATTATCTACTCAGGAAGTGGACTTAGCTCCTAAAATTCAAATCTTGAACCAAACTGTTTATATTTCACATACATTGGGAAACGTATGCATCCAACTATTCACCTTCCAGTTATAGGTAAATATAAGGCCAGACTGGTCTCTCTAAACTTGATATGGCAACCAGTCTAGGAGAAGGATAATTTGATCTTGCATTACACCCAGCTTGTGGCAAAGGGTGGGGCAAATAAACAGTTTTACATTTCCTTGATTATTTAAAGCTGATCATTAATTGCTAAGACATTTTAAATTTTTCAGATTTTTGTATTACTAGGTGAGTGAAAAGTTTTCTTTAGTTTAGTAAGGAGCATCCAATGAGAATTCAACTCATTAACAATGGTCAGCCTGTCTCGCTTGCTAACCATTATACCATCAGAGATGTACTTGAAAAATTAAATAAAGCTTAGATCTGGCATGATATCAAGCCTTTTATTATTAGTTACTGATCTATCTGAGGTGGAAATATCAACTCATGGTGTCTCCACTTAAAGAGCATCCATCCCAAAATATTGATTTGATGGTTTCAAAGAGTTAAAATAATTGTACAACAAAAAAAGAAAAAAAAAAATAATTCAAAGAATTTAGCATATTTTCTCAAGATAAAACAAAATTCAATGTGTGAAATGACAGAAAAAAAACTCCTTACCATTTGATCTAAAAGTTTATTTGATGTCCTAATTTCTGTGCCAATGTCTATACTTAGCTGGAAAATAAAAATAAAAAGAATTAACATCTATGCAAGTAACTAAAGATCAATCAAGTTAGTTTTTGTAAATATTGGTTTTCAGCAATGGCAGATATGTGTACCCTGGTCACTTGGAGATAAATAATAATGTAAACAGGGGTGATTGTATTCATAAGGAATTTTGAAACTTAGAATATTTTGATTTTTTACATATAAATATTAGATTGGTTTGGTTTCTTTGTTTAATGGCATATCAACTCTTTGTAGGTTATTTAATGCCAAAGCCATTCTCCTAGAAGAACAGTAGTGGTACTATTTAACCCATAGCTGGGAGGATAAGTGGGGTTCATACCTTTCCCAAGGGTATTTGCCCGAAAGTGAACGTAATAGCACGACTGGAGTACGAACTCGCGTACTACGATTCCGCAGTCCAACGCTTTAACCATTACACCATGAGGACACCCCATATAAATATTATTTTAGCGGCAGGTAACCATATCATAGCATAACAATTATTATTGTAGGGAGTAGACTCAGCTAACTGAATTAAAATCTTGTACAACGCTGTTTAGATTTCATATAACACTAATAGCCTTGAGAAAGGCAGGAATCCAACTATTCTACCTCCAGCTATGGGTAAATAGTAGAGCAGACTGGTTGGTTAGGTTTTATGGCATATCAACCCTTGTAGGTTATTTAATCCCAAATCTATTTTTATACAATAGATCAGTTCTATTTAAAACAATCCAGTTTAACATAAGTACACCGTTTAATTGTCAAAAACATTTCTATTTCAAGCTATTCAGTTTAGTAAAAGTATAGATTTTGTTTACTGAGTTAAATGTTAAAAAAGTTCTATATTAAACAATTCAGTTTAATTTAAGTACAGTTTCAGTGTCAAAAACAGTTCCATTTCAAACAATTTAGTTTAGCATAAATACAGTCTAATTGTCAAAGACATTTCTATTTCAAGCTATTCAGTTTAGTCAAACAGTTCTAAATCAAACAATTCAGTTTAGCATAAGTACAGTTTAGTTCTATGTAACCCATAGATAGGGCCCTATCAGATGCTATCACTCCAGGCCAGAGTGAACCTGGGGGCAACGGCAATGAAGGTGTATTCTACATTCCTCAAGGCTCCAGTATCACTGGAACCTCACTATCAGATTGATGGTGAGGGTCTTACCCTTCTGCAGAGGTGCAGTCAGTGTATTCTACAGCCTGAACATACTGGGCTCTTTAACCTTGCTTAGTATGACAACTGATCTAGAAGAAGGAAAACTCTGAATTCAAACCAGTTGTAGACCTGGAGAGGGATAGGCTCTGCCAGGCCATTACTGCCTAAGACATTCTATATAGGTTACAGGATATGTCTTATAAACTAAATCAAGTGAATGGTGTGGATTGAAAAAAAGAAATGCTGGACGAGATATGTAAGCTTGGAAATTTGGTCAAAGTGGTAACAGATTGAGGAAGAAAAGTTGCAGACACAAAGACAGAGAGAGCTTCAAAGGAAAGGGGCTGAGGTCAGGCCGAGGTAAAGCATAATTTCATACCATCACAGTTATAAGTGAAATACCTCTTGAATTCTACATTCCCATCAACCCCTAAGGAAAAAAAAAAAATAAACAAAGGTCTTGAATTAAAAGAAGGCTGTTGTTGTTCATCTCCTCCTTTAATTGATTTGCTTCCCCTAAACCCTGGATGGTCAACCTCACAATAATCAACTGTGTAATCTGTTGTGGGTTATGCAACACAAGTATTGATTATTGTAATGTCAATATGATTTTGGAAAATACATTCCATTCTTTGCTCATAACATAACATCAGTAAAAAAAAATCAAATAAGATGTATAACTGCATTAGACAAATAATTACAATTTTTTCTTCAATATTGGGTTATGCCATAATATTTTCCTCTGTATAGCTTGGAAAAAATCATACCATTAATTCAAATAATTTAATCTAGTTTGTTAAAGAAATATTTTTATGAAATGTAATGGTTCTAAAAAAAAAAAAAAAAAAAAAAAAAAAAAAAAAAAAAAAAAAAAAAAAACACAAACCCACACACACACTTAAGTGAAGATCCTCTAAGTGTTCCAATTCCATAATTTTTTCAAGGGGTAGTAAGACTGCATCAAACAAATTGTTATGCTATTAAAATCATATTGGAAATATATAAATTTATGGTTAGGTTATTTGGTTTAATGGCATATCAACTCAAGATGGTTATCTAATGCCAAATCCTATTTATACACACATGATTTTTAAGGGAGTAGTTTGTAGCATTTTTAAACAAACCAGATATCACTTGTTTGTACACAGTTAAATGGTTTCAAACATTGTTATCCAATACTAATTCAATAGCATTTGTTTGCATGCAGTTAAATGGTTTCCAGTATAGTCAATGATAAAACAGTTCTATTTGACCCATAGATGGAACCTTAACAGGTGTGTGTATAAACACACTCACACACATGCATATGTGATGTAAACTATTGTTAATTCTAACTAAAAAGCGAATTATAATTAGTGAATGTTGGGGAGGAATTTATGTTATTCAAACCAATGTTAAATTAAGTAGATTTGTTTGCTTTGTTTTATGGTATATCAACCTTTATGGCTTATTTAATGCCAAAGCCATCCTTGTAGAAGATCAGTAGTAGATGTAAGAGTGCGATAAGAGTTTAAACTTGTTTACTAAGGTGTCACAATCCAGCACATTAGCCACTCTACCACGAGGACCCCCACCCGCCTTAAATTAAATAGAATATCATTTTGTTTTGATATTAATTTTGCTTGAAAATGTGATACATTATAAAATCTGGGTTATTGTTTCATAATAAGAGATCATGGCAGATTCTATAAGTTTTTGATATTTCTCACTATATTCATAAAGTGAAATTGAAGATATAGTCTTTTCCAAATTTATGTATGACGAGTGAATCTGAATTATTTCCATTTATTAAAGCATAATCTTGTTTGTATGAATATTTCTTTAGAGATTGAGACATTTCACAGATAAACATTTTACAAATCTAACAAGAGTAAATACCTGTCGCTGATATAGTTTTCTAGTCTGTTTTACTTATGCGAGTCAAACGTTTTGCTATATTTTGGAATGTGCAAGTTTATGGTGTATACATCACATGACCAAAGCAGTTCAAGCTGTAGTTGATAGTATCGTGGTAGCTGGCATGTTATGGATTGCTTCACTATGTGTGTAATTGGAAAGCTACATAGATGAATGTGTAACAGTCTAATTCAGGAACTTGTGGTTTTTAAGTTCAAACTGAACCCTAACATTATGGCAACAACCAAAATCATTTGTTCAACAAAAGGTGAAGGTGCATTTGATCACAGTCCATATGGTCCAAGAAAGCAACGTCAGGTAGGCATAAAATTGTCGATTCCAAGGCTAGGATTCAAGCTATAGAGGCAAAACTGTTGAGTAAGCACTTGGAGGGTATCAATCAAGCTCAGCACCCCACAATGCCAGTGTAATCCATTTTTTTCACAATTTCAGCAAAGCTGCTAATTGTGCCTCACATTAGCAAAATATTGCAAAAATTTTAAATTCCTCAAATATGAATATTCTTAATCGTTTTTGATGTGTTTGTGAATGCCTAATTTTATAAAAAATTGTCAATTATGTTTAATGTTGAGTTTAAGAGCAGAATCATATATTTCAGTATCAGTTGTAGTCAGTTTTAAAAGCATTATCTTTTTTTAGTGCGCATTTTTGGTCTTTGATAGAATTTACTTCATATGTTTCATTCGGAAATAAATGAATATAAAAGAAATGAGATATTGGAGGAATTTTAAAGTATTGTCAATGTATTTGTCATCTAAATATTGAGGGATATATATCCTAAACAGAATCCAATTACAACTCCCAAGAAAAATTATGGAATTAGCACACTTAAAGGATGTTCACTTAAGGTTTTTTTTTTTATTATTTATTTATTTAGCAGTAAATAAACTAATTATAGATAAGACACAAAATTTTTTTTCTTTGATAACTGAATATTCTGGCTTCATAAAATATACTTTTATCAAATTGAATTGAATTATCTTTGCATAATGATATAATTTTTTTTTAAATCATCCAGAAGGAAATACAGATTGTTTTAGAAAAATTGATATATAATTTTATGATGTAATAATTTGACCAATTCTTGTTGAGATGATTTCAAAACTTTTTCTTTCTTTTTTTTCAAGCTATAGAAATATCATTCACTAGAAATTTTCTTTCTTCCTTAATCAGTCTTATCCTTTTTCTTCTTCCAGTTCTCTTTATTTATATCCTAATATTTGCCCTATTCTTCTTTTTTTCTTTCTAGCCTAATATATTTTTGGTAACTCCTTTTGTTCATTACTTTGGTATATATATATATATATATATATATATATATACACACACACACAAACAAATTATTGGTACATACAAATTTAAAAAGACAAATACTAAGGGACATGTGCAATTAGGGAGATCACAATATATGGAAAAAAAAAAAAATTATTGGAATCGCAAGGGCCCTTTCATCTGATATTTGTCAAGCAAATATTTGACAACATCAGAAGTCGTTTAAAACAATGTAAATAGATTAAATTGATTAAAAAGGGGGTGAAAATGAGAATGATAGCAAGACCAAGGAGGAGGAAGAAAAAATTAAAAACCGCCCTGAGTCAAGCAACAATTGTCTTCCAGTAAATTTAAGGAGTGCTTCGAGTTGGCCTATAAAGTAGGAAGTAAAGGGCCTCTAGGACAACTAAATGTTTTGTCCTGGCTCTATGAAAGACACCAAATCACTCATCGTTATAATTAACCGCACAACTATTTAAAGCATTCAAATATCTACAGATGGCAAAAATCAAGCAATTTTGAATGCCCAGATGTTGTGTGGTTATGAATATCTCTGGGAACATGCTGTTTGACTAACTTCAAGACGTTAGGAAGTGCGCCCCATATATGTGGCATTACAGCAACATTGAAATTTATAAATTAAATTGTTTTGTTGAAAGATAGGGAGTACATCCTTATGAGTAGAACGAAGCGCAGCTTGAGTTGTAAAGATAGTTTGAACCATAGGCGCATTATAACAGCAGAGGAAGAAACCTTATCAGCAATCAATTGGTTAGGAGATCCAATCCAGGGAAGTCTAACATAAACTGGGCATTTAGGAGAGCCAAATGGCCTGATGTTATTCCTAAACGAAACTGTTAATGAGTTTAGGAATAACATCAGGCTATTTGGCCTTCCTAAATATCCAGTTTATATATATATATATATAAAACACACACACACATACATACATATGCAAGGTGTTTAAGAAAATTAATATAATTTTATAATTTAACAACTTGACCAATTCTTGTTCAAATGATCTCAAATTTTGATTGCATGTGTACAAACAATTCAAAATTCAGGGTTTTTTCTTTTTTACTTAGCAGTAAATAAACTAATAACAGATAAGCTGCAAACATTTTTTCTTTGACAACTGAACATTCTGGCTTCATAAAATATTTCTTACACAAACAAGATTAAACTATTTAAATGAGTGGTTATTTTTTCAAATGATGCAGAGGAAAATATTATGGTATAATCTGATAAAGGACAAAATTATTGTGTGACACAATGTAGAAGTGAACATTTTTTTATATCATGTTGAAAATGAAGTTGAACTAGGAGTGTGTGTGTGTGTGCGTATTTGAACGTGGGTGGGTCTACCCGAGTGAAGAAAAAAAGGGAAAGAAAAGTTTTTCTTTCTCTTGAGATGTCAGATTACTGGGTGAAAGGCCCTGGCCACCATTAAGTCTAGTTTTGAGTTCATGCCCCAGAGAGATCAAACAGGTAGATTTTTTAGTACCAATAAATTTTAGATTCTCAGCCAGATAAAAAATTTATGTTTCTTCAATCAGCAAGAAATTTAGTTCCGGATTTTCTAAATAAATAGAGGTAGCTTTTTGAGAAAAAGTTGTCTACACACGTGCTTAGAGGTAGTTGTGATAGCAGTTGGCCCTACACGTGCCATGGGTCTTGTCATGCGCCGACAGAAACAGAAAAGATATCCTGTCACGTCACCCTTCCCAAGTCTGACTGAGAGAAATAAAAGAACATTCAGATTAAAAAGAATCTTGGACTTTCTTTTTTTATCAGTGTGGGAGATGAAATGACCAGAGAAAACATCTACAAACATGAGTTGTTAATATCGCCCAAAAGAAGGGGTATTACAACTGAATTCATTGACAAAAAAAAAAAAATGCTGGTCTATTTCATCAATGTAATGGAGATATATTGTATCTTTAGGTAAAATATCCTGAGAAGAACAAGATTCTGGGAATTCTAAAATGCCACTAAGTGAAGAACTCATGGTTAAGTTGAATTGTTGCTTATAAAAATAATTGAATCTGGAAAAACTAGAGGTACATTTTCTTTTGTTAGTATGTTAGTGTATAATGATTTGATATCAAGGCTTAGCATAATTACATTATCACAACCTCATAGACAGGTATAGCCTTCACCAGTATTTATTTCCCAAAATTAAATATTATATCATTATCTGCTGAACCTCATGGAAAGTAAAACAAAATAATTGTGCCACTAAATTTGTTTTACATATAGTTTTCTTCCATATATACATTACCATTATATAATGTTTGAATGTAAATTATATGTAAAAACAACTCGCATGTTGATTCTTGGCATTATATATATATATATATATGTATATATAATTATTATAAAGAAAAATAAGAAAATCACAGAATTCCTAATTTTAAATTTCACAATCACCAACACTTTACCTGATAATCAAGAGATTGTGAAAAGTTGTGAGTTGAGTGTTTTTTAAATGGATGTGTGTGTATAGTAGTATCAAAAGAATTGCTAATTATGTTAAGGAGGTCAGTAGATTTTAATAAATAATAAAATAGAGAGGGAAAGCTTTCATGATGGGGATGAAAGGGTTATTTTTTTATGAGATAAACTTTTAAAATTTCAGTTTAGTTTAGTTCTAAACTTTTTAAATAATGAAAGGGTTATTTTTTTTTTTTAATGTCCATGATAAATTCAAGTCTATGACACGTTCAGTTAGGTAAATAGACAAGGACATCATTTTTTTAAGGTACTTTATTTTCATGCAAAAAGCAATGTTTTTCCCCAAAAGTCAGAACCCCATATATTCAACTGTGTGTGGTCAGGAGAAGAACAGATAAGTGTCAACCCAAAGCAGTGGCAGTTGAGTTTGAGTTTTGTTTAACGGCATATCAACCTCTGTGGGTCATTTAATGCCAGAAGGGTTAAATTTCTTTTGTCTTTTGTGCATGTTTTAGGTTTTAAGGTATGAGTTTTAGTTATTTTTTTAATTATATTTGACTAGATTTTGATGAAGATATTGATTTCTTTTAGAAAGCTTAAGATTTCCTCAGGTCTGGAGTTTTTGAAGAGGTTCTTTAAATTATTTGTTTGGTAATGTTTTGTCTGAACCTGTTATTTGTTTGGTAATGTTTCGTCTGAACTTGTCACAGTTTATGAGAATGTGTTTGACTGTGAGAGGTACTTTGCATGTTGAATATACTGGGGAGTCTTCCTCTTTTAGAAGGTGTGAATAATACAAAGTCTGGAGATTATCACTTCTTTTCTATTTCTTCTATAACCTGCTGGCCATTCACCTGTGGTATCTTGAATATGGTGGAGTTTGTTCTGTGTTTGATAATCCCAAGATTTTTGCCATTTCTTGAGTATAAATTTGTTAATAAGTGGTTTTAGGTCAGTGTATGGAATTTTTGTATTGGATATGCGTGTCTGGAGTGCTTTTTTTGCAGCTCTGTCTGCCCATATGGCTGGGTATCCAAGTAAGAATGATGCTATTGTTTTTAGAAAGAGTGTTCATTCTATCTAGTAGTCTTGTGATGAGAGGAGTTGATGAGTTTTTGCTCTGTAGAGCTTGGAGGACTGATTTGGAGTCAGTTGCAGTTGATTTGGACTGTGCTGCCGGGCTGGGCTGGAGTCTCTACCCAGTCCGCCATAGTTGGGGGGTCAGCTCATTTAGGCTGAAAAGCAAAGTTTCATATGTCTCAGCCCTCTAATCAGGATAAACTATGAGTGAATAAAAAAAAAAAAAAAAAGTGTATTCTTAGGTTCATTTATTCTTTTTATTTTTCAGGAGCTGACCCATGGTCATACAGATTGGACCAAAACCTGTGGCTTTCTTAACAACCATATCATGGGACTGGAGTCATTGAGCAGGCAAAACTGGGTGGGCGACCACTGTTGCTGCCACTCATGTCAGTCTTTCATAAAACCTTGTTCAGGCCAGAACCAAGAAACTGGTATAGATCAATTGGACTTGGCAAGATTGATACATAAAAAAACGAAGGCAGGGGGGGGGTTATATTTCAAGAGTCAAAATACATGTTTATGTTTGGGCAAATTTATGTGACACACTTGGGAAGAGAGTTGCATGGTGTAGAGTTTGAAAACTGCCGATATAAATGAAAGGAATAAAATATGAAAATAGAACTTACAGATTTGAGAGCTTTGACTTTTCCTGTGAGAGCATTTTCCATTCGTTCATTTTCACCTTCTATCATGCCAGGTTCTGGCCTGTATTCAGCCTTTTGAGCATCTAAAAATATCATTAGAAAAAGAAAATGTTAATTACTTTAGATATTCGTTATGTTAAGTCTTTCTTTTCTTAAAACAAAATTTCTTTTGGAATAGTAACTGATAAATATTCTTAATTCATGAAAACATTCTCTGAAATATTACCATAAAAAGAGAAGGTGCCCGTGGTGTAGTCGTTATCGTCGTAGGAAATGGACACGACGACACGAGTTCAAATCCTGGACGAGACTGATTGCATTTCACATAGCACTAATACCGTTGGGGAAGGTATGAATCCAATTATTCTCCCTCCAGTAAATAGTAGGACAGACTGGGTTCTTCAGCCTTGGTTAGGCAACTAGTCTAGAAGGAAAACTCTGAATTCAAACCTGTTAAACTCCGCTTAAAAATTGACCTTGTGTCATATCCTGCCCAAGCGGAGGGGTTGGTAAATAGTACCATAAAAAGATTTATCTTAATTCATCTGATTTAATTAATGCTTTAAAATTATTATTATTATTATCATTATTATTCTACCTGGACACTTCTGAAACATTATTAAATAACAATGGCATGTTAATATTCAAGAAATATAAAGTGTAACGGAATATGACTTCTTTCTTTTTTCTCTTCATACTAATGTGTTACAATTACTATATATGGAAGAAATGTTATGAAATAATAAGATTATTTCTGTACATTTATCTTTTTTTAAGTAGAGAAATTATATTGTGAATTGAATTACCATGACCGAAAATCCAGTGAACACTTATGCACGAAATACAGAAACACTAGACAGCTGTTTCGACCGTATTAGATCTCATCAGCAGTGTATACCATGATCTCCACCACTGGAGATCGAACCAGCGACCACAGATTGCGGGGCCAAAACTCTACAACTGAGCCAACAGTTCATATCGCATACAAGTGATGCCAAATTAACTCGTCATGGTAATTGTGCAGCCATTTAACCTGAATGTGTCTTGCAAGTTACATCCATACTCTTTACAGAGGACACGGTCACCTCCAGGGCCATGTCTTCCCAAGAGGATTAGAAATACTCATCCGTGTAATTATTATGACCTCAAGGGCAAAGATATAGATCTACATTTATCTTTCTTTTTAAGTAGAGGAATTATATTGTGAATTGAAGATTATTGTGAAGTAAGATTATTTCTGTTATCAACTTCTTAATTTGAGACATACTGCTTGCAGTGAAAAGAGAGAAACCAACACAATATCCACTTGACCTTTAAACAAAAACCTGTAGTAAACAAGTGCATATACTACCATATACTCATATATCATGCAACATAAATCTGAAGTAATTTATTGATAGAAATAATAAAAACAAGATAAAGTTGGACTTTTTTAGGACAACGTTTAATTAAGCAAAAGTAGTTTTTTTCAATTTTTATGACTTATCTTAAAATCAAACCTGTAAAGATTAATAAGTAGGAACTAAAACACCATTTTTCAACACCTAATAAAAACGTCAATTTTAAGACTTGACAAAAAAATTAGCTAGTCATGAGATTTAAATAAAATTTGGAGATTTGATTTTGGAGCTGCAGCTTTCCCTTAGCAGGATATAGAGAGTCGTGTGAAAAATAAGTTCATTTTAAAAGTAGTTTCCACTACATGGATTTTTGCATCTATCATCAAATCCTTAATTCAAATAATATTTTTCAAATTAATGAAATTTAAGAGAATAATTTTTACCTTCTTTAAAATAATAATTCATTAGATAAATACATTTTGTTTACAATTTTTAAATAAAACTTATAAACAGAAGCTTTACTTTTGAAACTTTAAAAATGGAAAATTAAAATATTGCTCTTCTCATGGTAATTTTTTTTATTTAAAAAAAAAAAAAAAGAAAAAAAAAATTTTTAAATATTTTTATGAGGAATATGGTCTGTGAAAAAAAAAAATATTCACATTAATCTTTTTTAGAGATGTTTTCCAAATTGAAAATTCATTTTTTTTTTTTTCAGCTGAGAGTTTGTAATTTAAATGTAACAATCTGATTGATTTCTAACACCATGTCAACCTGTCTAGGGTTATTTTATGCTTAGAAATTAGGGAATCACATCAACTATACATTTATATTTACTTTTTTTGTGTGGTTATATCTGAAGAGGGTCTTTTTTTTCAAATAATTTTTTTTTAACAGATTCATTTGACCCATAGATGATCAATAAGTAATGGCAATGAAGGGGTACTCCACACTCCCCAGAACTGAAGCCTCAAGACGAGATACAGTTCAGTGACATACCGAGGACACTCGGTGATGGGGGTGAGTTACCCCTCAGCAGGGGTACATTTCAAGATCTTCATATATTGAAATGTACATAAGTAAAGTTTTTCATTTACACATAGTTAAATGTAAAACGTTTTTTTCAAACAATTCAGTTTAGCATAAGTACAGTTTAAATGTCAAAAACAGTTCTATTTCAAACTATTCAGTTTAATCAAAATTGCTATGAATCACGAACAATTCAATTGAACATCAATCACTTATTTACATAGTTAAATGTAAATGCAGTTTGGTTTAATATTGATACATAGTTTAAATGTCAGAACAGTTCTATTTCCAACAGTTTAGTTTAGCATAAGCATATAGCTTAGTTCTATTTGACCCATAGATAGGACCCTATCAGTTGCTACCACTCTGGGCCAGATTAGACCTAGGAACGATAGCAATAAAGGGGTACACTGCATCCCCTAAGGCTCCAGCATCACTGGAGCTTCACCATCAGATTGTTTAGTGTCATATCTAGGACACTCGTTGGGAGAAGTCTTACCTCTTTGCAGGGATGCAATCGGTGTATTCTACAGCCCTAGCCGACTAGGCCAAAACAGGTTTGGGTTGCAACATTAAATAAATAAATATGACTAAGATGGTGAAAAATTATTTGGTAAAATTTTTTTTTTTGTTTTTTTTTGGGATGATAATTAAGTTTTCATATCTTTTTTGGCAAGAAATACTTTTTGTAAAAATAAATAAAATTAGAAGATATAAATAATCCTTAAGACTCGTAATGCAATAAATATTATTGTTCTTTCACTCTCCATAATTCTGAATGTTTGATGTATTATTCAGCCATATTATGAATTCTGGTAATATAACTTAACTGTGTTTACCTGCAGCCAACCAACAACAGATTGCAGAATGACAGCAGCTATTTGCAAAAAAATTTGATATTATGGCTTGTCGCCAAGTAACCTCAGGAACCAAATTTTAGCAATACAAGAAGCAAACAATGCACAAATTCTACAAGGTTACACAGTACACCAACTAGTCACAAACTTCATATAACACTGCTATCAAACTGATTCCGTCCCACAAAAAAGTTTTTAAACCTACCAGAGAGGAGGGTTCCAGGATTAGCAAGTCCATTACTGGAACACAGTAGCTATGCTTCCACCCCACCCTCCCGGTCACTCCACAAATGTCGGCCACCAGCAATATCACACATTAATTTTAACACTAATGAATTACTGAAGAAAGATAAACAAGCCAGTTTCACTTATTAAAGATAAAATCAAATTTTTCAAATTTTTTTTTTTAAAAACAGAAATTTGTAAATGTTTCTAAAAAAAAAAAAAAAAAAAAAAAAAAAAAAAAAGCATTTCAAATTTATGTTTTAAAAATAGGCTGTTGATGTTCCCATAAAAAAAAGAAAAAAAAAGGGGGGGGGGTATTTTTTCCTCATACTTAATACACTGATATACTTAGACTAGTGTCTATACCTTGGTTGGTCTTATATTCAGTGACTGTACACTTTAACTTTAAACTGAATAAAGGGTTCAGTTTAAAATTCAAAAAAGATTGATTTTAATGGCATGTCAACTTTTCTGGGATTATTTTATGTCTAGATGTTAAGGAATTGTTTACATTGTATATATTTACATTCATCGTAGTTATTTCTTCAGAATTTTTGGCATGCAGTTATATGATATCAAGTATTCCTATCTAATATGAATAATTACCATACAGTAGTACAATTTCAAGGATTCCAAATAATTTATACACAGCTTAGCAGTAGAGTGTTTGCCAATGACCCGGGAGATGGGTTCAATCTCAGGTCGAGTCATACCAAAGACTCAAAAAGTGGTACTCGATACCTCCTTGCTTAACACTCAGCAAAATAAGGTACGGATCAAGGGCAAAGTGGAGCAATCAGGAAAAGGAGAGTAGCTATTGAAAAAGGAGAGTAGCTATTGAAAAAGGAGCCCTTGACTACGGTTGCTAACTTTACTTACATGGTTTCAAGTAACTATTTCAATTTAATAATCATTTCTTTCGCACAGTTATATGGTTTTAAGTAACTAATAAAAATCCTTAGTAAAAAATTATAGCTTCAAGTAACTATTCTTAATACAAATAATTTACAGTTATAAGGTATAAAGTATTCATACCCAAGAATTTTTCAAATAGATCTATTTGACCTAGAGATTGGGACACTAATGGATCAGAGTAGACCTAGGAGTAATGACAATGAAGTGGTTACTCCACATTTCCAAGAACTGGAGCCTCACTATCAGATGTAGTTAAGTGTCACCCAGGACACCCCTCTTTTTTGGGGAGTAGGGATCTTATCCTTCTGCAGGGGATACAATAAGTATATTCTAAGCCCTGCAAACAGGGCAGAAAAAAACAATGCCAAGATACCTGCACGAATAAAAGGAAATTAGTTAAAACATTGTGACTATAAAAACAATTAAGTACTTTAGTCAAAGCACATCAGTGGTTGGTTGGTATTTTATGGCATATCAACCCCTGCCAGATATTTAATGCCAAATCTTGTTTTATATATATATATGTGTGTGTATGTGTGTGTGTGTGTGTTCTGCAGTGGCCCAGATGACCGGATTGTCCCAGGTCGAGTCATACCAAAGGCTCAAAAAATGGTACTTGATGCCACCTTGCTTAACACTCAACATTGTAAGGTGTGGATCAAGGGTAAAGTGGAGCAATCCAGAGAATGGGGTAGCGCCCTCCCCTACACCTCGGTGTAGTAGCTATCGAAAAGTGAGCTTTTGTTTGGGTCACTCTCGACTACAGTTGCCAACTTTACTATATATATATATATATATATATATATATATTTATAAGCCACGAAGATAGTTTTCAAAGTTTATTTTTTGCCTTCTCAAATTATATATAACAGAAATAATTTTAAAAATGTACAAGAAATAACCTGATGTGATATTTAGAGTAAGAGATGGTTGACAAATTTTATCAAATATCTAGTGTGCGGATTTGTTTGGATTTTATGGCATGACTTGTTGGTTTATTTTATGCCTAAGATGTTTTGTTTTATTTGTTCTTTGTGAGAGATGGTTGTTATTGATGCAGTTATTGGTGTGTTGTTTTCTATATTTATAGCTTTTCATTTGTACATAATTTTATGGGTTCAGCTGAAGTTAACATTTCTGCTAAGGGTTTGTATATCCAAGTGTGTGTGTATTTTTGGGGATCTATTTCATTGGATGAAGGTTGTTCTCTTTTTCAGGAAGTTGATTTTGTCTTCGTTTTATGGCATATTAAAGGGTAAAGTGGAGGTTATTTAATGTCTAATTCTTTTTGTACATATATGATTTCGAAACATTTTGTAGATAACATTTTTAAACAAGCCTGAACACATTCTTCTTCACACAGCTAAATAGTTTCACTTATTTCTATCAAATATAAATAATTTTATTTGCTATCAATCGTTTGCTTGCACACAGTTTAATATTTTCAAGTATTGTTATGCATCACAAACAATTCAATTAAACATAAGTCATTTATTTACACACAAATGATCAAACAGTTTTATTTCAAACAATTCAGTTTACCATGAATACAGTTTTTGTTTACACACAGTTAAATGTAAAAACAATTCTATTTCAAAAAATTCAGTTTAGTACACAGTTTAAATGTCAAACAGTTCTATTTGACTCATCGATAGGATCCTATCAGGTGCTACTACTCCAAGCCAGAGTGGACCTGGGAACGATAGCAATGGAGAGGTACTCCGCATTCCTCAAAACTCCACAGCATTACAGAAACCTCACCATCAGACTGTTTAGTGTCATATCCAGGAGACTCATTGGGAGAGTCTTTCCTTGTGCAGAAATGCAGCCGGTGTATTCTGCAGCCCCAGTCAAATGGGCCATCAGAAAGTTGATAATGTTCTTGGGACCTTTTGTTTCGAATAGTTCCCTCATGCTCTTTATGTTGTAGGATTTTCTTTAAGTATGGATAAGATTTCTACATTCCAGCAAAAAGTCTTTCAGTCTCTATGTTATTTTACATGAACATTTTGATGGTTGTTTTGTTTTAGGATGAAAGAATGAATTGGTTAGGTATGGCCTATGTGTAGCCAAGTCAGGGTGCTCTCTTCTCATCTCATTAAATATCTATTTAGAAATGGACTCAATATTTTTTGTTGGGTGATAGCACGTTCAAGTAATCCAATCTAGGATTATTGTATCTATCAATCCAACTACTCCTCAATGGGCAGGATTTAACACAAAGTAAATTTTTAAATGGAGTAAAGCTGATTTAAATTCTGAGATTTCACTCTCCTAGACTGGTCGTTATACTAAGACCAAAGAAACCAGTCTGCCCTACTATTTACCCATAGCTGGGGGAAGAACAGATGAACTCATACTTTTTTCAAGGTTGGTTGGTTATATTTTATGGCATTATCAACTCTTGTGGGCTATTTAATGCCAAATTCAGTTTATGCATATATTAATTTGTTTAGGTTTTATGGCATATCAACCTTTGAAGATTATTTAATGCCAAATCCATTTTTATACAACAGTTCTATCTAAAACAATTCAGTTTAGCATAAGTACACAGTTTAACTGTTGAAAACATTTCTATGTCAAGCTATCCAGTTTATTCAAACAGTTCTAATTCAAACAATTTAGTTTAGTGTAAATATAGTTTTTGTTTATACACAGTTAAATGTCAAAAACAGTTCTATTTCAAACAATTCAGTTTAGTATAAGTATGCAGTTTAGTTCTATTTGACCTAGAGATAGGACTCGATCAGGTTCTACAACTTTAGGCCAGAGTAGACCTGGGAGGGTACTCTGCATTTCCCAAAGCTCCAGCATAACTGGAACCGCACCATCAGATTGTTTAGTGTCACATCGGGACATTCGTTTGAGGGGGGGGTCTTACCCCCGCAGCAGAGAAGCAGTTGATATATTCTATAGCCCTAGCTGACTGGGCAATATATTGATTTGTAAGTGAATATTTTATAGGTAACATTTTTAAATGACCCAGAGCTCATTTGCTTGCGCACAGTTAAATGGTTTCAAATATTGCTATTTAACATTAATAATTCTATTTAATATTAAAAAATTAAACAATTCTATTTGACCCATAGATGAGACCCTAACATGTATTACCACCTTAAATCAGAGTGGACCTGGGAGTAATAGCAATAATACTCTACATTTCCCAAAGCTCCAGGCCTTACTATCTGATGGTTTGGCGTCATCTCCAAGACACTTATGGGGTGGTAGATGAGATCTTACTCCTCTGCAGAGATGCAGGTGGCATATTCTACAGCCCCAATTGACTCGGGGGTTTTCCCAAGGGCATTGGCACCATGTGAAACACTAATAGCCTCATCCAGTCTATCAACTCAGATTGGTGTCGTCGTTATCGTCGTAGGAAATGGACACGGCGACACGAGTTCAAATCCTGGACGAGACTGATTGCATTTCACATAGCACTAATACCCTTGGGAAAGGTATGAATCCAATTATTCTCCCTCCAGCTATGGGTTAATAGTAGGGCTGACTAGGTTCTTCAGCCTTCGTGAGGCAACTAGTCTAGGAGAAGGAAAACTCTGAATTCAAACCTGTTAAACTCCGCCTAAAAATTGACCTTGTGTCATATCCTGCCCGAGCGGAGGGGTTGGTAAATAGTATCAACTCGGATTACTCATTCCATTTCTCATGATGATAACTTTTATGCTAAGCACGTCTCTTGGGTCATTGAAATAAATTATCATCAACCATTTGTATTTTTGGTGCTTATCCAGAATAGACTATTGATCAGTAATTTTGCAGTTATGTATAAAAAATTAGGTTAAATGTAATACTTACATTAACCATCTAGATATGAGTAAGTTTCAGTCATCAGCTTCTTTTACTTTTTACTGAATAGTCAAATTCCAAAATTACATCTTCAATGAGCTACAATTCGACCACTAAGGTATCAAATCATGGCCAATTTATAATTTTGGGTTTTAACTGTAACTGTTAAGAGGGAAAAAAATGAATAGGCAGGTATTCTAGACAAATGGAACCTGGGCATAAGCAATAAAATTTTGCGGTTTTGTTTATTTAAGAACACAAGAGGGTGTCTTTTACTTACACCCCCCCCAAGTTTTGTTTTAAAGTTGATAATTACTTCCAACCTGGCGTTTGTGCATAGTGGGTGAAATTTAATAACAACCTTGTTCCAAGGGTCCTCCTACCCGAGCAGTACCCGCCCTCCTAATCTAAAAGTGATAAAGGCTTGGTGCCCGAGGTTCTCCTGAAAGGGAACAACCACGGAACTAAGTAATTTTTTGTCCTCACCTCCACAAAAGTTTGGATTCTTTTGGGATACTCCCTCCCACACTAAACTGACCTTATGTCACATTTGGGCTTCGTGGGGAGTCAAATATCTACTTGCAACTCGGGTAGAATCAATGCTTCACTGCCTAGTAGCTTGTTCATAGATCTTGGATCTGCTAAATAGTATCGCTTCTCATCTTTGGGCGAGATTTGTGGAGGTGGGGGGCGAGTTTGGTCCCGGAGATTCGACCTTGGAGCAGTACCCACTCTTTGCCAGATAAGGAGAATCCAAGTGGTGGGGAAACCTACATGACACTGGTCGTGAAGACTGGGCAAGTTTTATTCTTCTCAACACGTACGCATGAGGCCCATACTTTATATTCTCTGCCCAGGTGTGTGAATTAAATTAAAAATAGTTATATCTAATGTAAAATATATACACAGTAGCCATATGTGCATTTCCAACTTGCACCTTAAAAAAACGTTTTAATATCAGTGCAATTTTTAATTGTAGAGTTCCCACGGGAGGAGGTAGACGGAAAATAGTTTTTTGCACTTTATAAATATTGGCTCAGTATTTATTTTTAAGATTTAAAACAATCACCAGCTGTTCAAATGACTAAGTTATGGACACGTAAATATTTAAAACTGACATACGATACTTGCCAACGAAGCAAAAAATAAATGTTTTTTTTGTTTTATTTTTAAGCTTTGGGTTTTTCGGTATTGAAGGAAAAAAAAATTAAAATAGCACTTTTTTGTTTAAATGTATATTTTTATTTATTCAATGAACTTTAAAATATTTTCAAATAGAAAACTGTTTTCCTTAAGTCACAAAATAGTATATCAAATATAAAAGTTTTTAAAATCATTTTTCTTAATTCTTAAGAATTAAAATTACACATTACATTTTTTTTTAAATTTGGGTTTTGTTGATTAAAAATGTTTTAGACTTTTTTTTTTTCCTTTTTAAAGATGTTTTTAACAGTGACACTCAATCTGAATGAAAAAATTAATTAGTTATTTAAATATTTTTTAGTAATTACTCAAAAACCCAAGTTTAACAGGTGTTTAAAATCAAATTAAAATGGATACTAAAGTCAAAGTTAAATAAAATTACACTATATATTTTCGATTACCCCCCCCCAAAAAAAAACGAGAATTTTTTTATTATTATTTAAACTTTAGAGAAAACAAATCAAACCTTTTTCTTTCTAAAAGTGACAGAAGTTGTTTTTTTTGTTAGTGTGTGTTTTCGTTTTTTTTTTTTTTTTTTTTTGCATGAAAAATAACTTATAAATATGATTATAAATATTTAAAAATTATTTCCACCAATACAATTTAAATTAGGAAATAAGACAAATTTTGAATTAAAAAAAAAAAAAAAAAAAAAAAAAAAAAGGAAGGAACAAAACCAAAAAAAGAAACATCTGCCATTTCAAATACAAAGTAGACTAGAAGCCGATTTTAAATCATTTTTTTAAAGAATTACGACGATGATAATTCATTATAGAGAAATTAGAATTATGATAAAAGGTATCAAGATTTAATTAAGGGATCAAATATGGAAAAAAACAAAAAAAAAACTTGCATTGCTCCTGAACATGCTGTCGCCTCATCTTGAGTGAATTGCGGTGGAAAGGAAGAAGTAAGAAAAAAAAAAGTAGCCACTTGTGTTTTACGTCATCGATTTATGTTCTTTCGTCATAACTTTCTGCGTTGGCTGTTTGAAATGTACTGTTTACATTGTTTTGCACTGTTGTCTTCATGTCCACATCTAAAAAAATCGCAGTTTGTTTATCTTTTAAAAAATAATGCTCCTACTTTTTAGATCATGTTTTGAGATTTTATAAAATAAAAGAAAAGAAAAGAAAGAGAAAGGAAAATCTATTTTCTAATGCATTTTTTAAAGATTCAGAATGCGAAACTAAGAAATATGAAAATTAATGCTACGTGTACTTTTCAGAAAATCGGACGTAAACTTTTATGCTAATTCAACTTTTTTTTACTGTCACTGAATTAACTTCCTTATTATTTATTTGCTTATTCCTTTTATTTTTACCTAAATCTATAAAAAATTAATCTTTTAAAAAATTTCTTCCTTAAATTTTTTTTATTGGTCGTTATTATAGCCCCAAATTTGTTTACCCAGTTGAAGAAAAATGTTGAGGGAATCATAAACTTAATAAATTATCTCCCTCGTAATATTTACTAAGCCTATTATGATTTATCTCACTTCCCACCAAATCAGATTTGACGTGAAGTCATTTTAGAGTGAGCCCAACGGGAAGGGAGGGGGGCACTAATCGACACTGATGCATGGCCGTCACAAAAATGCTTGGTCTCCTCGGATTTCTTCATTTTGGGTTACCCAGTCGGCTGGGGCTGTAGAATAAACCGACTGCATCTCTGCAGAGAGGTAAAACAAAACCTCTCCTAACGAATGTCCTGTCATCATCATCATCATCATGTCGTGCCACCAACACGGATATCCTTGACCCTCTCTCGCAACTCCTCCCTATCGTTCATCGCTTCTGGTAGATCCTCAGGGCTACATCCCGTATCCTCACAGAGCTGCTGTATGTAGGTTCGAGCTGGTCACCCTGCTTTAGCTCGGCCACGTGAGGGGGTCCATAAGAGAACATCACTTATGAGCTCGTCCCCGCTTCTCCAGCAGTGTCCTGCGTGTCTGGTCTGTCTAACTTTGATAGTTTTCGTGAGGGGGAGGCGTACAGCTAGTGCTTTGTGGGATGTTGCCTCCAGGACTTGTTCAAAATTGCTCGCAGCATTCTTGTGTTGTTTCTCTCCATCCGTTTAGTTAGTGTCCATGTAGTGAATCCATATAGCAGTATCGACACGACCGCTGCTTGGAAGAAACTACGTTTGATTTTATCGGTTAGGTCTGACTTCCATATGACCGCTAGGCTATTAATAGCTGTCCATGCTTTGTTAGTCGCGTGTCGATGTCTTTTTAAGTTGATGAGACACTGCTTCCTAAGTAGGTGAACTTGTCAACTAGTTTCAGAGAGCTACCGCCTAGTGTGGAAACGTCGTCTGTTTGATTAAAGCACATGTATTCCGTTTAGTGTGCATTGACATGGAGGCCAATGCCTGCGGCGGTTCGTTCCAGGCTTTGCAGTAGTGTTTCGGCTTGGGTGTATTTGCCAGAATTGCTATGTCATCGGCGTAGTCGGCGTCGGTAATTGTTTTTACGGGGTACCTTCTGCTTCTTTGTCAGCCCGAAGACGTTTTCTTTGATTTTATCAATCGATTTTCTAAACACGTAGTCTAGACAGATGATAAAGAGGTATGGGGCTAGTGTATCCCCTTGCAGTACTCCTGCTACAATGTCGAAGTAGTCTGTGTCTCCATCCGGAGAACGTATACACACTTTGGTGTTTCTATAGAGAATCATTATTGCTGCGACTGTTGTATATTGACCTTCGACCCGACCAAACATGCCATTCCAAAGTGATGTACCGGAAGGAAGTGACACATTCCTATGGCAGTTATGAGAAGAAATCGCGTAGGCGGACTTGGCTGAAAAAATGGGACAAGGTAAAAATCCCATGGTACACTAATAGACTGATGCACCGGAAGAGAGTGACCTGTGAACTTCATGACAGTTATTTCCGCTTGATGACGATCAAACATGCCATTCCAAAGATTGAGTGGGCGATTGAACTATTATATAACTCGGTAAAGACAGGAAGTCAGTGAGTTGGAGATCAGATGAGTTGGAGAACAGATGAATTGGAGAAAAGATGTGGTAGAGAAAGCCACCACCCGGCAGAGGGGGCCTTTGGGACCCCCGATTGAGTTGGAGATCAGATGAGTTGGGGACCAGAGAAGTTGGAGACAAGATGTGGTAGAGAAAGCCACCACCCGGCAGAAGGGGCCATCGGGACCCCCAGTGAGTTTGGAGACCCGTTGGTGACAAGATGCGGTAGAGAAAGCCCGCACCCAGTAGAGAGGGCCCCCAGGGTTCCGGTTGAGCAGCCCTGGAGAACGAGAAAGACACAACGCTGGTGGCCATGAGAGTGGGGGTCAATATATTGCAGTTCTGTTCGGTCTCCAACTCTCTCTCACACACGCAACCTTTCAAATAAAGTGAGAGGTATATTTTTTTTTTAAGAAGTCTTCGCTCGTCTTTATTCATTGTGTCAATATATATTCTGCATGTATATATGTATAGTTGTAGCATATGACTATACAACACAACGGTGTCTTTTGGTATGCCGTACGCTAGTAGAATTTGTTCCATCTTCCCTCTTTGAATGGAATCAAAGGCCTTGGTAAAGTCGACAAATAGTATTGTCACCTGTAGGTTTTTTGCCCGTACGCCTTCATGGATTCCACGGATAGTCAATATTTGTGAGGTCGTGGATGTATTTCTTCGGAAGCCATTTTGGTTCTTCCTAAGAATGTTGTCAATTTTGGGTTCTATGCGGTTTCGTAGTAGGGCATTGTATATTTTGGCGGCTATGGATGTAAGTGTTATACCTCGGTAGTTCTTGGCTCATCCGAGGTCACCCTTTTTAGGGAAAGCGGGGATGCATCCCTTCATCCATCTGTCTATTGGATTTTGATTATAAACTGCGTTACAGTGTCGGAGCAGTATGTCGTCGAATTGTATGGTCTTCCATACTTCTGGGGGAATTTCATCAAGCCCTGCGGCTTTATTATTTTTAATTTTTCTAATTACAGAGACGAGTTTTTCTAGGGTAAATGGTCCTAGTTTAATGTCTAATTGTTTACTCCGATGGCGAGAATTCAGTAATTCTTGAGCTTTGCTTCAATGTCATCGCTCCCAGGTCCACTCTGACCCGGAGTGGTAGTACCTGATAGAGTCCTATCTATGGGTCAAATAGAACTAAACTCTAATTACACTAAACTGATTTAAAAAAAAATAGAACTGTTTTTCCATTGAACTGTGTATAAACAAAAAACTGTACTTATGGTGCACTGAAGTCTTTGAAATAGGACTGTTTTGACATTTGATTGTGTGTAAACAGAGCTGTACTTATACTAAACTGAATTGTTTGAAACTTTTATCCAAATGACTTAATTCGGCGTTAAATGACCCGAAAGGGTTGATACGCCGTAAAACAAAACAACCAACCAACCAACCAACCATTTTGGGGTACATCAGGCAACAAAGTGATAAACTTAGCCTTACTAAGCAGATGTTGTCTGCAGGGAAGAGCGCCTGGTAACGGGCAGTCAGCTAGATAATGTTCACCTGAAAAAGCAGAGGAGGCACGCCTGTGGTATTAATATCGAGTCTCGTTATTATCGATTACACATTTTTAGAAAAATGAATTTTAACTTCATCTTTTATCATCAGAATTTTCTGCACATGTGAATCAGATTAGTCTGACAAAAATAGATGAACAAAAACAAACTTTATTCTAATTTCTGTGCCAATTTATCATATTTTAAACATATTGGTTTTCTGATTTTAACTGATTTAGGATATTTACAATTAGGTGTAGTGGATAGAGAGAGAGAGAAAAAAAAGAAAATAAATTAGATAAAGATAAATTTTTCAAAAATGCAGAAAATTCCAGAAGCCCCTTACAGGAAGTGGGGTGGACGCATGCGCGAAAAAAAGGAACCGTCCTGCGAAAAGGAGATATTCGCCCTTACTTCAACTGAACTCTACTGACTGAAAGAGCATCTCGATTGGTGTAATGTTTAGCAAACTAGACTAGTAAACTTTCACGAGTGAGTTCGAGTCTCATTGGGTGCTCATTCATGCGGCCCCTAGCCACATTTCAGCAAAAAGCTTAGTAGATTACTTCAGACTGAAAGGACTTTCTTCCACCAGGACACTAGCAGGTAGCAGGCTTTTTTTTTTTTTTTTCGAGTTTTCTTGACTCGCATGTGAGTTGTATCTGCTGCGAGCGAGCCAACACGCCGAAGGAAGCAAAATGAAGACACCACTCGACATGATCATACGGAATTTGGACTTATGAACAACCGGAGACGACTAACACATTTAATCGCCTGATTTAGGAAAAACGACGATTCTCAAATAGTCCAGGAAGACATTTCCTCGCTCCAGAATAGCCGCGCGAAAATCCCAAATGAAATAAAATTGAAATTGAAAAAATATCTTTCTCTCTCCGACTTCTTTTCTATTTCTTCCTTTGCAGAATTCACTGAGAAGAAACCCCCCTGCAAATTAAGATGGGGTAAGAATATTTTTCGGGAATAAATAAAGAAAAAAAATTTTTTTAATTGAATTAAAATAGTCATTAAACTATGCAGAAATTCCCAGAGGCCTCTGACAGGAAGAGGGGTGATGCATGTGCAAAGAAAAGGGTCCGTCCCGACAAAAGGAGGAATTTCATTCTTTTTCAGCAGTGACCAGCGGAGTGCAAATACCTTGCTAACTGGTGGAGGGCACCATGCGTTTATCTTTAGACGGCGCATTGGCTAACCCTTCCACTGGTAGCAGTTGTCTCTTTCACCACCAACCCAAGACTAAAACACCAGATTTAGACAAACTCCCAAAAGTGACTGACACGTCACTAAAGCTTTATATACCGAACACGTTGTTAAAGCTTTAAATACCGAATTTGGACACATATATACCCAAGAAACGTCTAACGCATTTTTAACACCCTAACTGGGAGATTCAACCATTTCATTTGTATTCAGGAAGAATTTCCTCACCCACTGAATGGTTGTTGAACCCAGAAATAAAGGAAAAATATAAAAGATATTTACTTCTATCTGTTACTGTCTTCTTCTTTCATATAATTCCTTTACAGCACTCATATTTAAGAAGTTAAACCAATAAAACAAAAGTGGGGTAAGAATAGAATAAAACCAGAATAGAGTGAGATAGCAAACGACAACACAGCTTGCCCCTTGGGACCCCATAGATTAATCAACAAAAATGAATAAAGTAAAAAAAAAAACTGCCTAGAAGAGCAATATTGTACCTATTGGGTCAGTAAAATATGTTTATTCCTGTGTGGGAGGTTAAGTAAGGGAGAGTTTTTCTGTGATTGGATAAACCAATCACGTGAATACCCCAGAAGTTTTAGTGCAAAATACCAAAAAAATCAGCAGATAAACTCCGGACCGTTTGTTATATTGTCATGTGCCGTATCATAACGACACAATAATAAACAGACGAGTGAAGACTTCTTTATAAAAATATTTACCTCTCACTTTATTTGTAAGGGTTCGAAAAAGTTGTGTGGGGTTTTACTGTGAGAGGAAGCTGGAGACCGAACAGAAACTGCAATATTTTGACCCCATTGTTATGACCGTCAACGTTGTGTCTTTCTTGTTCTCCTGATGCTGGGGTCCACTCTGCTGGGTGATGGCTTTCTTTACTGCATCTTATCAGCATCTTCTCTGGACCCCAATTCATCAGGGCCCCAAGTCCCTTCGGCCTGGTGTGGCTTTCCCTATCACATCTCGTCTCCAATTGCCTGCAACTCAACAGGCAAGTCGAACTCAACTGAGTTATATAATCGTTCGACACCCACTCGATCTTTGAAATCGAATGTTTAATCGTCATCAAGCGGAAATAACTGTCATGCAGTTCAGAGGTCACTCTTTTCAGGTGCATCAGTCTATGAGTGTACCATGGAAATTTTTTAGCTCGTCCCATTTCATCAGCCAATTTCCGCCCACGCGATTTCCTCTCATAAATGCCATTGGAATGTGTCACTTCCTTCCGGTGCATCACCTTGAATGGCATTTTGGGCCGGGTCGAAGGTCAAAATATAACACGTTCCTGGTTGCATATCGACCAGAAATTCTCAAGAAATCACTAAATCAGAAGATACCTGTTATCCTCTCCATCACACCAGCAAGTCTCTCAAATTTGACAAGATAAAGGTTGGACATTATATTGTTAGTCATTGCTTTGTAATGTTAGAATTGAACTAAGTTTAAATTCATATACTTTATTGTTAGTTTAAGAAATGAATGCAATACTATCTCCAAAATAGCTTGTTTTACCGTTTTTGAATTTAAAAAAGAAGGCATCCGTACGAACTAAATAGACAAGCCGTTATAAAAATTTTAAAAGATCTAATTCTCTATGGAATTATTATCCAGTCGGCTGAGGCTGTAGAATACACTGACTGCACCTCTGCAGAGGGGTAAGACCCCCCCACCCAATGAGTGTCCTGTATATGACACTAAACGATCTGATGCTGGGGCTTCATTGCCATTGCTCCCAGGTCCACTCTGGCCCAGTGTGGTAGCACCTGATAGGGCCCTATCTAAAGGTTAAATAGAACTAACGGCATACTTATGCAAAACTGAATTGTTTAATAACTCTTGTAACAGAAAGAATTTCAAATTATTGTCTGGAGCAGGAATATTTTGACTGTTTTAGTCTCGAACTCATATTTTCGACCAATGAGAATATTTCATGATCATTCTGCCCGGGTCACTTCCCCAGGCAACTATAAAAAGGCGAAGTAACATTCTTTCACTCTCTTCCACGCAGGCCTTTCGAGCAGGACAGACCTGTCAACATGACAGAGCACACATTCTCTCGCTTCGCTTCCGAGCAGCAGGAAGGACCAGCCAACATGAGAGACCATATTCACTCTTCTCCACTGACTCTTCTTCTCTGACTCTCTCTCTCTCTCTCTCTCTCTCTCTCTCTCTCTCTCTCTTATTTCGAGCAGTCCGCTAAGCACTATGAGGAGACCTCATCCAATTTATGGACCGTTGGTATTTGGGAAATCATTCTTTCATCATTCATCTGCGACTCACAGCACAAGGGTTACTTTTGTTTCAAGCTGTTAATAAAACTTAAAAATCGAAAACTATCAATATCTTTGTCAACTCATTTGTTGTTCCTTTTAATATAACAAGAGGAAACAGAACTCATCAACACTAACTGCCATTTTTGTATAGAGGGTAACAGTATCTGCCCACATGTTATAAACTGAATAGCTTGAAATAGAAATGTTTTTGACAATTAAACCGTACTTACATTTAAACTGCGTGCTTATGCTAAATTGAAACCGTACTTACATTTAAACTGCGTGCTTATACTAAACTGAATTATTTGAAATAGAACTGTTTTTGACATTGAAACTGTACTTACACTAAACTGAATTGTTTTAGATAGAACTGTTTTGACATTTAACTGTGTGTAAACAAAATATGTACTTATACTAAACTGAATTAACTGAATTAGAATTGCTTGACTAAACTGAATAGCTTGAAATAGAAATGTTTTTCACAATTAAACTGTACTTACATTTAAACCGCGTGCTTATGCTAAACTGAATTGTTTGAAATTGAACTGTTTTTGACATTGAAACTATACTTACACTAAACTGAATTGTTATATATAACTGTTTGAATAAACTGAATAGTTTGAAATAGAAACGTTTTTGACAATTAAACTGTGGACTCATGCTAAACTGAATTGTTTTAAATAGATCTAATTATTTACATAAAAATGGATTTGGCGTTAAATAACCTATAAAGGTTGATATGCCATAAACCCAACCAACCAACCAATCTATGGAATTATTTTAAAAAACTGTAAAATTATTTTCCAGCACCTTCATTAAAGGAGTCAAATTGACAAAGTTAAGGGAAGGATATAACAAAGCAATGAAGAAACGACTTTAGAATTTTGTGGAAAAAATGTTTTTATTAAAAGAAATCATCTTTTTTGGCGAAAATTTTATCAAAATTCGATAATTAATCGATTTGCTTTTGAAGGTGGGTGTTTTTGTATATAGCAATTCTATACTAATTATTTGTACAAAATATACTTAATTTTCCTAGATTTTTCAACGTAAAGTTAAAATTATTTTCTCAATTCATTTTTTCCGACAACATGTCTCTCTGTATTCGGGAATGGATGACCAAAATTAAATCATATCTATAGGAAAGGATGCAATTTCCTCGTCAAAGAAAGTTCTAGAAAAAAAAGATCAATTTTGGCGCAAATGTAAACATAAAAACGCTCACGCACGGGTTCTAGAAAAATCAAGAATTTGGGAAAAAGTCAACTTAAAAAAAAAAACAAAAAACGCTCAACCACATTTTTTTTTACCAATCAGGAGTGCTAAAAAATAGGCAATCATTTTCTTTGTTATGAATTTGCGGAGCAAACGCGCGTGCACGTGGTCCTTCCAAATACGTGGTGTAATGGTTATCGTCGTAGGAAATGGACACGGCGACCCGAGTTCAAATCCTGGACCAGGCTAATTGCATTTCACATAACACTAATACCGTTGGGAAAGGTATGAATCCAATTATTCTCCCTCCAGCTATGGGTAAATAGTAGGACAGACTGTTCTTCAGCCTTGGTGAGGCAACTAGTCTAGGAGAAGGAATACTCTGAATTGAAACCTGTCAAACTCCGCTTAAAAAGTGACCTTGTGTCATATCCTGCCCGAGCGGGGGGTGTGTGATAAATATGATCCAAATACAATAAAATCGAAACATCTTCAAAAGCACTCTAGAACAGAAAGCGCCGAGGCTGGTCTTTTCGCGGAACAAGGTTTCAGAGTGTGGTATGACATTGCACTGCGTCTGCTCGCTTGATTCCTTTCTTCATGTTGGCCGGGTCTGCTCGGCCGCTGGGCAAGGACTCACTTCGGCTGGCGGTCTGCTCTTGTACGCAGATCAGGCCGGGTGTGTCTTGGATTGGTGGCAGTCGGTAGAGGCGCTGCCTGACGCGAGTGCCGGGGAGACCCAGCATTCGCCTCTTGCAGCTGATACCAACATCCATTAGCCTGCTGGGTATGTGTGGGTTTTGACCCAGTGCCCGGTTCAACCTTAAAAAAAGGTCTTGTGCCATACTCGTCCGGTTGGTAGGATCTACGACAAATACCAGAACAGTTCACTTTCCAAGCAAGACGAATCTATCTCGAAATCTCATAGCAGTTCGCCTTGCTCAACCGCTGGACGACTCGTATCAAAGTACGACCGTCAAGCTGGACGCTAACCCTACACTCCACGCAGCTGCTAATAATTTGCTGCTACTCGCAGTGACTGGAGACATGAACAATCTCATTTTTGTTTTCAGACCTATCGAAGAATAAAAAGTAAGTAAAGTTAGCGACCGTAGTCGAGGGTGACCCAAAGGCTTCCTTCTCGATAGCTACTACACCAAGGTGTAAGGGAGGGTGCTACTCCTTTCCCTGGATTGCTCCACTTTACCCATGATCCTTACCTTATAATGCTGAGTGTTAAGCAAAGTAGCATCAAGTACCATTTTTTGAGTCTGGTGTGACTCGACCTGGAGATTGAACCCGGGTCTCCCAGGCCATTGTCCAGTTATCCAAGAATAAAACTTCTTTATTTTTTTCCACTCGTGTTAATTGTGTCGTTTCTATTAGTATTAGTCCCCTCAATATCTATTGTCCAAACTAATGTGTTTTACCCGCTCACAGAAAAATATCCTCAGGAATGTTAGTTTACAATTTTGAAAGAAATTTAGGAGAATAAAATTTGCAATATAAAAGGATTTAAAAAGAATAAAATTCAATATAATGGAATTTAGAGTAAAACTTGCAATATAAAGAAAATTTCAAGAATAAAATTTGCAATATCAAAGAAATTTGATATGAAGAGAATGACACTAAAGCCTGATTTAATATTTAACTGGGTAATGCTCTTGGAGGATTTAGTGTGCAATATTAAACGGTAAGTTCTGCAGCTTTCTAGTTCAGATTCGAAAAGATAACAACGATAATAAAGTTTTTAAAAAGGAATTTTATACAAAAGAAACAAGAAAGAAAAAATATAGAAAAGATAGAGTGTTGCAAATTTTAGTGCAATTTGCTGGAACTTATCTGAGAGTGTGTCCGGCAAACAAAGCTCTTTGTATTTGAGTATTTTTCTTTTCTTTTTAGTTTTGCCGAAATGTTTCAGTTTTCATTTAATTTCGAATCTTCTATAAAGTTCTTTTCAGCAGAATTCTCGGTTGAATTTTCTTTCAGTTTTTTAACTTGGTAGAATTTCAGTAGCCGACTTGCGTTTAATTTTACTTTTATTTCTTGGGAAGCTTCTTACCTGTTTAAAACTTATCGGCTGTTCAAGAAGCGAGTGACAAAACCCTTCTGTTGGCTATTCTTTCCTGCCTTTACAGTTCGGTCCCCGAATTCGTACTTTCGTTTGAATTTGGTTTTATTTCTTGGAAAGCTTCTAGCCTGTTTAAAATACTTATCGGCTATTCAAGAATCGAGTGAGAAAACCCTTCTGCTGGCTATTTTTTCGTACCTTTACAGTTGGCCCCCGATTTTGTACTGAGGGTTCCAATAGTAGTTCTCGACAAATAGTGAGAAGTGGCTTTTTGGTGCCGTATTGTCTGCGATTACTTCTCTCTTTTCCACTCCGGCCAAATCAAGTGCCGGACGTGGTCGGTTTGATTTTTTTTCTTAGAAATGAATTTTTATAATTTTATTTCTCCTAGTGTGAATTTATTTTTGCGAGAACATGTCTGTGTATTTACTCTAAATATTGTGTAAGTTTTGTGTTTTAAGATTGTGATGAAATCAAGCATAGTCGTCACCTCATTACAAATACGAAAGAATCTTAACTGGATTACAGTTGATTTTTGCTGAATAAAGTTTAAGTAAAGCGATGGTCTTTTTTGTCTTTTGTTATAAAGACATGATATGAACGGCATAAATTTTTATTTTCAGTTGGAATGAACAGATAAAAAGTTGAACAGTTACTAAATTTAGGTAAAATTTCAGTTAAAAATCAGTGTGTATTGTACACAAGAATTTTTTCTAAAATTTTGCCGTCCAAAGTCAAGGGCACGTGTTATATAGGGTGTCTCAATATACATGGGACCCATGTGACTGTTAATATAGGATGTCTCAATATACATGGGGCTCATGTGACTGTTAATATAGGATGTCTCAATATACATGGGACCCATGTGACTGCTAATATAGGGTGTCTCAATATATATGGGGCTCATGTGACTGTTAATATAGGATGTCTCAATGTACGTAGGACCCATGTGACTGTTAATATAGGGAGTCTCAATATACATGGGGCTAATATAGGATGTCTCAATATACATGGGACCCATGTGACTGTTAATATAGGATGTCTCAATATACATGGGGCTCATGTGACTGTTAATATAGGATGTCTCAATATACATGGGACCCATGTGACTGCTAATATAGGGTGTCTCAATATATATGGGGCTCATGTGACTGTTAATATAGGATGTCTCAATGTACGTAGGACCCATGTGACTTTTAATATAGGGAGTCCCAATATACATGGGGCTAATATAGGATGTCTCAATATACGTGGGACCCATGTGACTGTTAATATAGGATGTCTCAATATACATGGGACCCATGTGACTGCTAATAATGTGGTGTTCTTTTTTGTTTCAGACTTGAAAATAGTATACTACCTCTAACTGATAGATATACGATGTCTCAATATACATGGGACCCATGTGACTGCCCAATTATTTCTACTCACTCAGGATATGTATATACAGGGCGTCCCAATATACATGGGACCCATCGGACTGCTAATAACTCTACCAATAATAATGTTGTGTGCTTTTATGTCTCAGATTTGAAAATTGTTTACTATAAGAACTATTAGTCCTCGATCATACTGCTTGGGACAAGAGAGGAAAAATATTTTGCGTCATTATTCATTTGGAGACAAAATCATTCAAAACTGTTTCAAAATAGATGCAACCCATTAATATGATAATGATTAATTATTGACCCCAGAAACTAAAACAAAATTGCATGTCCTGGAAGCTGATATAATAACAATTAAAAAAAACAACACTGATTTGATATCACTAGTGTGGTTGAACTGTTTGGAAATTGATTACCGACTTCTGTATCTACAGTCCTTACAAAAAAAAAAAGCAGTCGTCACCGATAAAATGTCCCTTTCCTCCTGTGAGTGGTGGTTTTTATACTTTACAAAAAAAAAAAAAAAAAAAAGTTCCATAACCCACTCCCGCAAATCCTCGTCGCTCGAGACCATGCGTCGTTAAGAATGAGATGTCAGAGCGGCCATGTTTTTTCTCTTCGTTTTTCGTGCTCACTTTGCCTTACGAGGTAAACAGTTTTCTTTCCATTCCATACCCTCATCTGATCTCCTAGATCATTTACATTACATTGTCGCGCGGCTAAGCTGGCGGCCCTCGCTCTCTTTCTGGTCTTCGTACCGGTTAAGATTGGGTTTCAATGTCCCTGTCATTCGCTGAAGGTCCGTGAAATAATCTAAGGTCTAAGATATGTCTGGGCAGGCCATCCACTTCCACATTGTTCTGCAACAGCACTCTATTAATTCTTCCTCTTTTCCATTTCGACATGCAGCAGACGCCAGGTGGCTTAACTCAAAACTCTTCTCCAACTAGTATCGATTCAGGCAAGTTAGCTTGCTTGGTAACTGGTTTAACTTTCGAATACCTCCAGTGATAATTAAAGACCGCTCTTTGCGGTACGGTTTTATCAAGTTGCCCAGACTTGGGAGACATATTGTACCAAAAGACAGCTTCAGCAGGAGATATACCGCCTCTCTCAGCAATAGCTTTTATGATCAGGTGGTTTCGTTCCACAATTCTATTTCCACTGGGTCTATAAGCTTCCCCGTAGGTGGAGGAGGTGCCCGTGGTGTAATGGTTATCGTCGTAGGAAATGGACACGGCGACACGAGTTCAAATCCTATAACAGGCTAATTGCATTTCACATAGCACTAATACCCTTGGGAAAGGTATGAATCCAATTATTCTCCCTCCAGCTATGGGTAAATAGTAGGACAAGACTGGGTTCTTCAGCCTTGATGAGGCAACTAGTCTAGGATAAGGAAAACTCTGAATTCAAACCTGTTAAACTCCGCTTAAAAAGTGATCTTGTGTCATATCCTGCCCGAGCGGAGGGGTTGATAAATATGATAAGCTTCCCCGTCGTATCGCCTGACGGTGCATCTATCCAATGTCTTCTGAAGGACATCCGAGCGAAATGCTGTGCTATATTTGACGCGGGCACAGCAGTTTCATCAACTAAGATGTCATCTATATAGGAATCTGTGCCCTCTTTCATGCCTCTTCTTTTTTGAGCACGGCTTTGAGAATTTCCGACATGATATTTGGGGCAACATTTAATCCAAACCCCAACCGAGTTAGGCAATAAATCTGCTCCTTGTATATGACCAACTGGTACTCCATGAATGTATCGCAACATGTATTTGCATGTATGTAAATTTCAGATCGATGATCTTAGATGTCCCAGTCATTTGCCTCCACTTCCTTAGAGTCTCTTCGCACACGTCGATTGCATCCCCATTGGAGTGACACGTAATATTCAGCTCTCGATAATCCAGGACTGGCTGGACCTTGTTCTTTGTGGGCTGGACCACAGCCATTAATGATAATACTCCCGTCCTCTCGTCTTCACTCTATGATGCAAGGATTCCCTCCTCAGTCCTATGTTCGATCGCTAAGTCAAACTCGGCCCTCTCCTCCTTCAGACGAGTTTCATGACAACCAACATTGTTCTTTAATATCGAGGATCCTATTGTCCAGTTCCACAAAACAGTCCATCTCTCACCATCAAAACTCACACTGAAGTCTTTGGCCTTGATTTTACACGGACTTGGTCCACTGTTCCTGCGAGTCATTGATGTTGGTTGCGTATTCAATGCACAATGCGCTTCTCTGAAGTCAATGGCGCTATTTTCATCGATGGTAACCCCTCAAAGCCGTCTAATAACATTTATACCCACGATGTTGTCCACACCCTCAATTATTTCACTCATCCCTCATCACAATGATCTCCACTCTCAGCAACCGTCCACGTGTCTTCACTGTCACTGTCCTAAATCCTCTGCGCACAACCTCCTCTTCATTAATTGCTTTTATGCTGCTCGTGGTTTGCAACCATTCAAAAAATCCGAGTAGATCAAAGTTGAAGTATATCCTGTATCGACGAGGGTTCTTGCTTCCTTGCCTTCCACCAATACTTTTATTGTTGGCAGCGATCCATCATGCGTTATCACTGGCTTGAAGGGGTAACTGCCAACGCACCGATTCTCCTTTGCTCGTTTCCCTGCGTGCTATTTCTCACAAAGTGACCCGGTTCGTCACATCTTTAACACCTATACCACCTTGTTTTTTACAGTCTCGAAGCGAGTGTGGACCACTGCAATTGAAACACTTGCCGCCAAACCGTTTGCCTGTCCAAGGTCCCTCCTCAACATGCCTTGGTTATTTTCTTACAGCCGTTGTCACTTCCGGAGTTCTCCTTGCTGTCAGCACCCTGGCGGTCGAGATCAATTCGCTGATCCCCAGCGTTTTCATATTAGGCAACTGCTGCAGGGTCACAGAAATGCTTTCTGGGAAATACTTTCTGACCACTTCTTTTAAATCCTGCCAATTCCGCTAGCCTCCGTACATTTGAAGCCTATACATCAACGGCTTAACCGGGCCACCTCATCTTCCCTAGTCTTGCATACGCAAAAAAAGTTCCCTCTATAAACGCCGTCTGCAACTTTGTCTCTATCTTACCCGCTTTCAATTGATCTTCTTCACTTAATTGAAGGTATAAGGCCAAAGGATCTCCTTCTAAGAACTGGGATATAAAACTTGCCAGGTCAGGGATTTTTTGCAGCCTTGCGACCAACTTTACTTTCATCAACCAGGCCATCAAATTGGCTTCACCATCGAACGATTTTACCATATCGTTGCTCAAGCGAACCTTTCGTCCCTTCACGTAAGAGTTATAGAATACCGAAATAGCTTGTGGTTGAACTGTTTGGAAATTGATTACTAACAATCGGTTACTGATTTCCGTGTCTACCGTCCTGATAAACAAAAGCACCGTCGTCACCGATAAAATGTCCCTTTCTTCCCGTGAGTGGTGGTTTTTGTGCTTTTTACAAAAAAAAAAAAAAAAAAAAAAAAAATTGCTTAACCCACTCCCGCAAATTTTCGTCGCTCGTTAAAAATGAGATATCAGCGCGGCCATGTTTTTTTCTCTTCATTCTACGTGTTCACTTTACCATACGGGGTAAGCTGTCTTCTTTTCCATTCTACATCTAGCTCAGAGAATGCATTTTTTACAGGACGTGTAACAAATGACCACCATTAGGCTTGTCTCAATAATAAATCATTATCATATTAATAGGTTGCATCTATTTTGAGACATCTCGAGTGCATATTATTCACAAATAATCACAGTAAATACAATGTTAAATCGATCGCTGACTTTGTTCATTTCATTTTATTTATTATTTACTTTTATTGCTATTATTCTATAAAAGGAGAAGGAAACAAAACTCTCGAACAGAAGTAGGAAATAATTATTACACAAGTTTATAAGGCGAATAAGAGTTTGTTGTGTTATTCGTCTAATACGGGTTTTGGCTTTAGATATCTGATTCCGTTGGTTCTTTCTTACCCCATCTTAATTCGCAGGCGTCTTCTTGTCTGTGAAGTCTGCAAAGGAAGAAAAAGAAGGAGGCGAAGAGAGGAGATACCTTTTGGATTTCAACTTAATTTGGTTTGAGTTTTCGCACGGCTACTCTGTTGCGAGGAATGTCTTCCTGGACTATTTGAGAACAATCGTTTCTCCCAAATAAGGCGTTAAAATGCACTGGTCGTTTCCGGGGTTGATATATCGGAATTCGGTGTTTTTAGTAGTGGGTAATGAGTCCATTTGTTGCTTTTAATATAGGCTGCCGTTCGCAGAGACGGCTGCTACTTGTGGAAGAGGGAAGCAGCGTGCTACTAAGCGAACACGTTATTATCCCACCAACAACAGGAGAAAGATTGGTCTTTCCATTCCAACGGTTACTGCTGAAAGAGTACGAGTTACTTTCTCGTGCTCTTAAGTCCGTTACGGACATGCGCAGTTCCAACTTCCTGTCCATGGCCTCAGGAAACTTCTGTACTTTTTGAACTTATTTCTATTTTACCTGTCTTATTCAATCCAACAAGTTTCAGTGATGATATTTGAAGATAAAATCGAAGGAAAGATAACTCGTATACATGCGTATAGGGAAAGTCGATCTTTTTAACATTGTGTTTCTGTCCATGGACCTAGCGGTTAGAGTGTTCGCCAATGACCCGGTAGACTGGGGTTCAATCCCAGGTCGAGTCATACCAAAGATTCAAAAAATAGTATTTGATACCTACTTGCTTAACACTCAGCATTAGATGGTAAGGATCAAGGGTAAAGTGGAGCAATCCAGGGAATGGAGTAGTGCCCTTCCCTACGCCTTGGTGTAGTAGCTATTGAAAAGAGAACCTTCAGGTCACCCTCGACTAAGGTCGCCAACTTTACTATTTATGGTAAATAGGACCTGCCTACATCTAAAACCAAATAAAATCAATACTTTTCAAATCTGAGAATTTGCCTTAGTCGAAGTTGGTTTTGTGAATGCCAAGCAACAAAAATTAATCTTAGAAATGATGTTTTTCTATTTTTTATTTATTTATTTGACCAGCCTTGTTCAGATGTTCCAAAATAATCTTTTCTAGTGAAAAACTCCAATGATGCTGTAGAGAAGGGGAACATTTCGTATTTTGGTTTGGCGCGCAAATTTAATTCGACACTTAATTTCACCCAATCAGGATGACTTATCCTATTCAGCTCGGACCTTCATTTCCGGCTAGCAAATCGGATAAGCTGCCAAACACAGCTTCTTTGGCTGGAGACGCCGACCAGTGTAGACGTCACACTAGCCGTTCTTCAATAGCAATGATTTTTAGCTGGACAATACCGCCCAGTGCAGATACCTTACTGCGGCTCTAGCAGCAGCAACATGGACAAACGAGGGAACCCATCTAATTTATGGATTCCCCCTTGGGAATCCCAGTTGAATATAAATTAGATGTATTCAACATGCCTCCCACAGGCACAACTTTATGTCACCCCAAAATTGGCTATGTCGATCTGAGCGTAATCCCGCTCTCGACACGCATGGAGATAACGCCTACTCTCCCCAAATACCAGACACGAAACTCACGGTGACATCCAAAGTTCAATTCCTACAACTGCAACATGTCTTTCGTCAAAAATGCAAAAAACACAATCCCTCACACGTCCAACGACACACGCTGCCATCTCAACTTCTCATAACTCAATTTCGTCTAAATACTCACAACCTTTCACGAGTCTTGCAGCACCAAAAGCAAACCCAATATTCCATGCTGCAAATAAAAACCTATTCACAAAAACCCATTTCGACTCTCGCCATCTTCCTACTTCTTCATCCTCCTCCTTTTATTTCCTAACAACTATTAGCGAGGGACCTTACAAACGCAGCGAGGAAACAACACAACGTAAACACACATACGTTACAACCACCTATCCTCGCTAACAAACAAACTTTCCCTCGCTACTAACAAACCAACATCTCAAGCTAAAATCATCCCACAAAAACACTGGCTACAAAATGGTTCCTCCTCGCTAAACAATAATAAACATTTCACCTAAGGCTAAAATGCCTTTCACAAAAAAATATGTCGGATAATTTTGCTTACTTTTTACCGGGCCATTGGTCGAATGAGTAGAGTGTTCGCCAATGGTCCGGGAGACAAGAGTTCAATCCCTAGTCGAGTCATACCAAAGGCTCAAAAAACGGTACTTGATGCCGTCTTGCTTAGCACTTAGCATTATAAGGTAAGGATCAAGGGTAAAGTGGAGCAATCCTCGGAATGGAGTTGAGCCCTCCCTACACCATGGTGTAGTAGCTATTGAAAAGGGAGCTTTCTGGGGAAATGGTCTCGACTTTCTGTCATTTCTTATATATGTACAAGAGTTATCTGCCCTTCGTTTTGATTTTGTTTAGACGTTATGTGGACAGTTCTTTTCTGCCATATTATCTGTGTTGCTTTGGGTAGGGTGTTTTAAGCAAAGAAATAAAATGAAGAAATTGGAGAAGAGATTACGGTTTTTACAAAGGCCGCTTGCCAATTTTATTCATTTTAGGAAGTACCTCTTTCTAACTTTGAGATAAAAGGGTCTTCACAAATAATAATTATAATATAAGGGGAATAACTCTACATCTCTCTTTTTGGTTTTTAAAGTTCATTTTAAAAATCATTGTGAAAGTCTTTTTGGTGGACGAATTTTCCGACCCCTTCTGGAGCATCTTGCTGTTTGTGGACTTTCTGGGTTAGCTGAGACTTCACTCTGTCCAGTGAGTTCAGTTTCTGGTAGGTCAACTTGTTCAGCAAGATTGCCATATGTGTTATCATGACTGTACTAAGAAACTTCTCTGTGTAGATTTCGTAATGTCGATAATTCTTATGGGGTGGCTACCTGACAAAATTTGGTTTGTTCACTTTATAGCGGTTTTGAGGATAACACAAATGAATTACGAAACTATTCTTTAACAACACAACAACGAAAGTTCTTTATTTGCAGCTTTGAATATGGTTTGCTTTTTGTGCTGCAAGACTTGTGGAGTTTAGGTTTGTTAGTGTTGGAGACGAAATGGCTTAGCGGGATGTTGAGATGGCAGCGTGTTGTTGGACGTGTGAGGGATGTGTTTAAAGTCACCGTGTAGTTTTGTATCTGGTTTTTGGAGGAGAGTATGCATTATCTCCATTAATGTTGGCCAGAGGTGAAATGATAGCTAGCGTGTCGAGAGCGGGGTTACGCTCGGATCGACATAGCCAATTTTTGGGGTGACATGAAGTGGTGCCTGTGGAAGGCATGCTGAATGTTTCTAATTTATGTTCAACTGTGATTCCTCGTAAAGAATCCATAAATTAGATGGTTCCCTCGTTGAGTGTCCATGTTGCTGCTGCTAGTGTTAAAGCCACAGTGAGTTGTCCACACTGGGTGGCTTGTCTAGTTTAAAAGCATCGCTAAGCAGAGACGACCAGACGAACGTCCGTTCTGGTCGCTGTCTCACGCCGAAGAGACTGGGTTTTGGCCGCTCACCCGTTTTACTAGCCGGAAATGAAGGTCCGGGATGAATAGGATAAGTCATCCTGATTGGGTGAAATTAGGTGTTGAAATAAATTGAGCGCCAAACCAAAATACGAGATTTTCCTCTTCTCTACAACTTCTTTGATGAAAATGACTTTTATTTCGTCGAAGTAGTTCTAAATCATTTTTCGCTAAAACTGTCCTTGAGGATAAGGATTTATGGGACTCCAAATTCAAAATTTTAAAAATAAATATAGATATATATTGAATAATAATAATAATAATAATAATAATAATAATAATAATAAAGTTTGAACAAAGAGACTCGTATTCACTTGTTCTCAAAAAAACAATAATTTTTAACAGCATTAAATATATGATAGTAAATGTAACAAAATTAGCACCAGTAAGTCCGAAAAACACCCTTAGTAATAGACAAAATGTCTGGAAGAAATTTGATTTATGACCCCTTGTCACTTCCTGTTTCTAGCTTAGATATTCCCCTTTCCTAAAAAGAAAAGTTAGTTGAACTCAGGACTCCGGACAAATAAATTTGGGAAGGAACTAAAAAAGAAAGAACGAAGGATCTTTGACGGAAAATAACCTTGAACGATTAAAATATCAATCCCAAGATTATTAACCCATAACAGGACTTTGTGAGTAACAATATTTACTAAATGCAAACGCTTTAAAATATTTTTAAAAATATAAGATTTCTTACATAAGACCAAAAAGAAAACCATTTATCTCTGCCCGTAAAACATTTCAAAGTAAACGTACTATTCATCGTCCCTTGTTTCACATAAAACTCATATATGTATATAGACCTACAAATTCTTTTATTGTTGTTCTTTTTTTTATGTGTTTAAATTTGTTGTTTTGCATGTCTGTCAAAAAGCCTAATAATTTGTATTATTCTATTTTACGTTCTTTTCTACTTTTATAAATACTAATTTTATTGTATTAGGACAACTGTTAGCGGCGACTATATCTCTAACCCTGTTTAATATAAAAGTAATTCTAGTTTAGAGACACCCGTTTGCAACAGACTTTACGACATTTGCTGGACTGGTTTTTGATGTCTTTATCCAAGCTAGCTGTTCTATAAAAGAGGAACGCTTCTTAGCACGGTGACGTTTGTCAAAATTAATTCTTGTTTTTCTTTTATTTTATCATCTATGCTTTCATATTTCTCAGCATTGTTCTGGGTTGAATGTATGCTTAACTGATATTCGAGTTCGGAGTTTTCTATTCATGAATAATTCTGCAGGACTTTTACCCTGATGAAGAGGAGTACTGCAATAGTTAACAGTGCTACGTATCGGTCACTTGCCATTTTAAATCAGTTTTTAATGGTTTCTACCGCACGTTCTGCTTCTCCGTTTCCTTGTGGATAATGGGGGTTACTGGTGAGATGTATGAAACCAAAACTATTTGAAAAGTCCAAGAACTCTTTTAAAAGAATAAACCGTACTTCAACCGCAATAGGGAGATGGGTGACAGCTTTTGAAGAAAGGAGACGAACGACTTTTTGTATAACAGAAATTTATATACAACAAACAATAAACAGGGTTTTACACCAAATGGAACAAACAACGAATACGTGAGAGTTCAAAAAAGTGTTCAATGTTCTGATAGGTGTATAAGAGTAAGTTTAAGTAAGGTTTTATAAGGTTTTGTGAGGTTATGTGAGGTTTTGGCGAGGCTGTAAGTTTAGGTTGTAAGGTTGTAAAGTTAGGTTATGTAGGTTTAGGTTATAAGGTGTAAGGTGAAGTTTTGCAGATAAAATTCCCGCCGAAACTTAGCTGTGATCCTGGTTCCTTTTAACTCAGCACGTGCGTTCGTTGCTCTTGGCTCCTGGCTGGTGTTGAATGTACCAAATACGTTTGCCGTCAAGGGCTGCTACGAATGGACCTGTTGCTTACAGCGGTGGGAGTGGAAAAAAGAGGAAGAATCTTCAGTTGGAGCTCTTTTTATAGTGGACACCACGTGACCCCAAGGGGCTGCTGATATTCGGTGAAACAGGATCACCAGTTTTTTAACAAATTTCCACACTTTTGATGTGAATTGTGGGCCATTATCCGATATCAATGATTCTAAAATCCGATTCCTGGAAAATACTGATTTGCTGTCATTAACTATACTGTCTGAAGTGATTTTTTGTAAGTGAAAGATTTCCATCCACCTAGAATAATAATCAATGTGTAGCAGAAAGAATTTCCTATTTTTGTTTGGCGCGTAATTTAATTCGACCATTAGGGTCAACGCATAATTTCACCCAATCAGGATGACTTATCCTATTCAATCCGAATCATCTTTCCGGGCAGCAGAAATTGGAGAAGCCGCCAAACACCCTTTTCCTTTCTCAGAACTTCTTAGTTCAGGACAGACGTCTTACTGTCTGCTCTTGAATAGCAGCAGCAGCAGCAGCATCGACACAATGAGGTAAGCCGTCTAATTTATGGACCCCTTGCGTCTATTCTCTTAGACCAAGGGTTCCCAGTTGAATATGAATTAGATAAATTCAATACGCCACAACTTTTAGTCACCTCCAGTATTGGCTATGTCGACTGCGATGCAAAAATAACGCTCCGACACCTAGCTACTTCTTCACTGGGCAACATTTTCTGGAGACATTCACACTTCTCCCCGAAACAACCAGAACCACAAACTCATGGTTACTATAACGTTCCGGTCCTTAACCAGCAACATGACTTTTGCTACACCAATGGCGATCATATCTCCCTCACACATTCAACAATGCCTTAACCTAACGATGCACCTTTCGCTCAGACATTTAACTGCTAAAATGCTTTCTCCACTCCATAACAACTTCATTTCGTTTCCTTACTTCGTTTCTTCCCACGAGACTTGCAGCATAAATGTAGACCCTTTATTCTATGCTCCCATTAAAAACCTTCATCATAAAACATTTCGACATCTTGGAACTTCTCTCCTTTATATACCTTACAAACTTAGCGAGGAAACAACTCAACGTAACAACACGTAAACAATAAACAACAAATTTATAGGCTAAAAATGATTATCAGATATATGTGTCCCTTCAATTCTCATATATCCACGCCTACCTTTTGCCATGGGTAGTCTGGTAACTTTGAGGGCAGTAGGGGTTCTGGAGGATATTTTCTGTCCTTCTCACATTGTAACATACCCATACATGAATATGGGAAACGTTCATAGAATTTTCGTAACATATATACATAGAACATAGGAATCCCGAAACACGAAAAACACTTACGACTTCTTAGTTCAGGTACGAAACTTTTTATTACCTTTGAGTTTAAAGGTTCTTCGACATAAGGAGAGAAATACACATTCTTTCTATTCTGGCTTTTCCATCTTCCCCCCAATTCGTGCGCACCCGTCGGAAGGCCTCCGTGAGCAAGCGAAAGTTGACCCTTCCCGTTTGGTGTCTAGATCTCAAGTCAACTAACTGACTTTTTCAAAATCCCCCAAATCCTCCGCGCGCTCCCGGTGCGTGACGTCACCCGCACTCTCTAGACCCGTTTTCCATCAGGGCTATTATGACATCTCTGAGTGAACACCTGCGCTAATGTTGCACCTAAGTAACCCATGCACTGAGCCGAAAGGTGCTCAGCCTAACTAAACCCAAAGGCATAAAACGAAATCCCTCGCCCATTATATTACAACATACACTGCACTTTCCTACTTTTTCTGCAATTTGTTTGGATCGACATAGCCATCATACATTCTCACCTGCTAATGAACGACACTTCACTATACCCTGATGCCCTTCATATATACGATCCAGTATGCCATTTAGAAGGTCTACAGGGATGACAAGTCTACTTTGGTATTACAAGAGACCTTGGTATTCTGTAAGATTTTGTCTTATAAACCAGCATGGCTTCAGTTTCGGGTCTTTCCTTGCTGCTTCAGGCCTATAGTCCATCTTGTAACGATTTATTACTTGACTGCAGATACTGTCAGCATTCTGTTTTTGTCTGATTTTTTCCAGTCTTTTATCACTCACGGAGATATTCTCAGTTATGGAACAGACAAACATATCCGTTTTTGTCTCCTGCAGGAAATCGTCTTTAACTGGATTGCTCCCAGGAACCCTAGACAATGTGTCTGCAGACAAAGTTTTTTTTCCCAACTGTATGAAGGATTTCAATTAGAGCTGCGTAATTGAACACAGAAAATTGCCATTTTTTAGTTCCCTAACTTTAGACTTGTTCCAGCAAACACTTGCATAATGTCTTATTTTTTAATACTGTCGGCAGCGTTCATTAATGGTTAAGGCAGTCGTTTCTGTAATGGGCTGGAAACTTTCCACATCGTATGCATTTCTTTTTCATTTTATTTTATTTTGATTAGGATATCTTTTATTTAAATTTTCATTTACTTAGTTTATCTGTACATCAGTGTCAGCACCTGAGTAAATTGTTTTTATCTGTTGTTTAGAGGTTTTGTGGGCTCTACCAATTTGTAGACACTTGTTGAGTTGCTTATTCGACAGCAATTTTTCTCTGACACAATCGTCTTTAACTTCAACAACGACCTGATTCCTAATCACTTTGTCTTGTAGCTGGCCAAAATTACAGGTTTTGCTAATTGACGTAAAGCAGCAATGTATATCTCAGTAGTTTCTGATGGCTCTTGTTTCCGAAGATGAAATTTATACGACTCAAACGCTTTATGAGTTTCACCCACGAAAAAATCTTTTATTCATTACAATTTCTAGGTCTATTTTATCTTCTTCGTTATCAAATCCTAAGCCATCATATATATCAAATACATCCTGACCTATAGTTGCCAAAACCCCCCAAAAATCTGAAATCTGATATTCAGTATCGACCTCTTTCAAGAGTCTACTCGCAATCAAATAGTTTAAAAAGTTGCGTTTAAACGTTCGCCAATTGTTAACGACATTTCCAACTAAGCTCATCTTCTCTAGAGGTGGTATGTTAGCAGAATATTTTCTCAGAGCCATTATTGAAGTTGATTAAAATAGATATAAAACTTATTGTTCTCTGAAGAAATGTATTTCCTTTCAAAATATCGATTTCTTTTAATTGTTGAAACAGGACGTGGGAGTTTCAACTGGTTTGTTTCATTTCCTTTCCCTTTCTTCGATAAAACCCGAATTATTTTGAATTTCTTCTTCTTTTTCTTTTTTTGTTTTTTTAGATCTCACTCCTGACATTATGCGTTGTTTTGGGTAGCATGTTTTAAGCAAAGAAATTTATTATATAAACTCTACAACTTTATTATATAAAGAGATTGGAGAAGAAGATTAAGATTGGAGAAGAAGATTGGAGAAGAAGATTAAGATTGGAGAAGAAGATTAAGATTTTTACAATGGTTGATTGTTAGCTTTATTTATTTTACGAAGTACCCCTTTTAACTTTAAAATAAAACTTTAACTTTAAAATAAAATAAATAATAATTGTAATATAAGGGAATTAACTCTACATTATCAGTATAATTCTTATTGTAGATTTGTTTATTAATAATTTTCTTAAGTGAAAATAAAGTGTTCCCCAGAGATTCAGTAAGAATTCAAAACAAAAACAGCGAAGAGTTATTGAAATTATTTACGGAGTCGCTAACTAGATACCCTGTGATTGGATGGAAAACAGCCAATCATAGGCTACCTTTTTAGATTTTCACTAAACCCCCACGAGGGCGGTTTTTACAAACTCCCTCCCTCTTTTGCTTGTGTGATTCCTCAGAGTCATCGAGTGTCCGCCTGTTCTCTCAGTGATCTAAGCACCAAGACACATGTAAGGATTTTATTCAGCATCTGCAGCACAGAAACCAAGGCTCTATTTCTTCAACCCAGCCAAAAAGAAACAGGAAATATAAACCCGTTAAAAAGACGCTTCTTTCAGATGAGTTTCCCGCAAACCGACTGTTTGCAAGGACTAATCTTTTTCTTTCTCTCTTTTCATGTAAATACAAGTTTTTAAAAACGTTTTCATCTGTGTTGTGTTCCTTTCTTCTTGTCGAAGTCACAATATTTTGTTACCATATAAAGTTGGGAAAATCTCAATAGTCAACCCCATAAAGTTATGATAAGAAATGTGATAACAGCTAAGAAGAAGTAAAGTTTAAGGAAACGTTCATTTTATTTTACAAAAAATGACGTGTGCATTGTTGGTTCCATTGTCTGGTTGAATATGGTCTGGATTACTAACGAGTAGAACAGGCCACTCAGGTTCAGCTCAGGACTAGAACGATGGTAATCTAGTAGACAGACAAGGTCCGGATCATCTCAGTGCTGGAAGAAGGCTTTGCAATCGTAAAGATAAGACTCTCGATTATGCTTGCTCTGATAAGGACAATTTTGTATGCAGTGTTCGTGCGGCCGGAACGTGATCGGCGGAGGAAGAACTGGTTCAACTGCGGGCTGGAACGTCGTCTGGGAAACGGATTTAGGCTGAAACGCCGACGCTAACGGCAGCAGACTGGTGCGTCGTCAGGAAGAGGTTAACTTAGACTGCTAGTCTGAGCGGAGTCCGCAGAGGACAGGTTCGGTTACAAGCCTAGCACGTATTTGCTCCAAGACAGGATCAACCGCCGAAGCGGGATTCACTGCGAGCTAGCACGTATCCGCTTCAGCCGTGAGCTTGCAAGTGTTTTGCTGCCAGGTAGGATCGCGACACTTAAACACGAGCGCACTTTTGGCAGGCCACCTAGCTGGATCGACCCCAGTCAAGTGGGATCACGAGCGGGCTTTAACGTTTAAACTCCTGAGCATATTTTTTTTTTTTTTTTTTTTTTTTTTTAGTAGAGAAATTATATTGTGAATTGAATTACCATGACCAGAAAATGGTAATCCAAATCGCAATATATAAAATATACATCTATTTCCTTGCCCTTGAGGTCATAATAATTACGCAGATGCGTATTTCTAATCTTCTTGGGAAGGCGTGGCCCTGGAGGTGACTGTGTCTTCTGCAAAGAGTACGGATGTAATTTACAAGACACATTCAGGTTAATTGGCGGCGCAATTTGGTGTCATTTGTGTCCGATATGAACTGTCGGCCCAGTTGTAGAGTTTCGGCACTGCAATCTGTGGTCGTTGGTTCGATTTCCAGTGATAGAGATTACGGTATACACTGCTGATGAGACCTAATAAGGTCGAAACAGCTGTCCACTGTTTCCATATGTCGTGCGTAAAAATTCGCCTGAATTTCTGGTCATGGTAATTCAATGCACAATCTCCGACGTTGTTTTGTTTAATCCTGATTTTTAGGGTTTGCTTTCTTCTGACACCATATAGTTTACGTTTTTATTGAAGTGTTAACGTTATCGGCATGGAGAAATAACATTCAATGATAACCAAGATAAAACACGTTAAGACTTTTTATTTAGCTTCTCTACACTACGTGTGTCGGTTACTAAGAGGAAGCTGCTATCTCAGGACGACCATCGTGGTAGGACTGAGAAGTTGCAAAATATAAGGGGAGACTACTCATTATCCGTTCCAAGGGAAGTAACTCCCTCAATCTTACATAGAATACAACATGTGGTAAATCGCACACTATAGTAGAAACAATGTGGTAAACCACGAAGAACAATTTAAGCCATGTGATAGACCGCATATCTAACAGAAATAATGTGGTAGACTGCATACCAGAATTGACATAACGTGGAAGAACATAAACAACAATAAAAATTACGTGTGGATCGTATACTAAAATAGAAAAACAATGTAACAAACTGCATACTACAATAGAAACTATCGGGTAAACAATATCCTGAACTACAGACGACAGCAGAGAAAATATGGTAGACTGTAAAGTGCAAATGCTACAAGATAAATCTTATACAGTGAGTCGAAAAAGGCGATTAGAGAATAGAAAATTAAAACTCACTAAAGCTGAAAGCAGAGGGTATTTAACTAGCACACTTTTTCAAAATTAAACTAAGTTAATTAGGTTTTCTGTTAGTATAAAATCATCATAAATAATTAAGAAAGAAATCTTAATTAACTTAGGAGCCTTTGTATCTTGAAGAAAACTGTTCTTGTTATTTTTACATGTCAGTTTTACAAGTAACGAGCTGGAATGGCTAAAGTGTTGAACTGCGGTCTCGAAGAAAGTGAGTTCGAATTCCAGTCACGCTATTACATTCATTTTCGGGCTAACATACTTGGGAAAGGCATGAATCCTCTTATTCCCCCATCTGTGGGTTAAATAATATCACTGCTGTTATACAAGAATGACTTTGGTTGATATGCCATTAAACAAAGAAAATGATGTGACAATTTTTTGTTTTTCAAGTTGGCAACCCCGATTCGAAATCAGTTGATCCTTAAAACTGATGAAAACATTCAGTTCATATTTTTTTCTTAGAAAGAAGCTTGAATTAGTGATTTTGGATTATTACAAGCGTGTCTGGTAAAGATTGTCACAAAATCGGAATACAAAATCAAATTCTAACTAAAACCTGTTATACTCCGAGTCAGATCTTGATTCATAAACGCTTCATCGAGGTCATTCGAGATCACTGGCTCCCTGGCGGACATAACGGTGAGTAATCACATGACAAGGAATTAAGCCTTTTTTTAACCAATCGGAAGGCACCGCAGACTGATGCTGTGGTTTTTTCTTGATCCCATCCAAAGTATATGAATAACATCCGGCATTCCACAAAAGTTCAGTTCTCATTATTGCAACTTCGACAGACAGTAGTGTGACATTGCATGAATAGTTATCCCATGACGAGAGTTCATTTTATGTGCATGTGACGTCGAGGGCAGTCTGGCACTTGACCTCCGCAAAATAAGTCCCAGTCAAGACTCCTATTTCGGGCATATGGTAAACCGGCAAATAACGTGGAGGTTAATTTGGGGCTAGACTGATCTCATACGCTGGTAAGGTGGTACCAATTTACTTTCTCGTACACCATCAAGTCCTTTGTCTTCCTACCCCCTCAGATAGCAGAAAAACGGACTTCGAGGTTAGAAAATATTAACTGTAGTCAAATTTCCAAAATTCCCTTGTAATGTTTTAAGGTGGCAATTAGACATTTAGCGAGAATTAACGAAAGCGATACGAAGCTAAAACAGATACGTGCAACAGAAGACGAATTGATAGAGGAAATAACACAACCAAAAGATTTCAACACAAGGGTGCATTTATAATACAAAATTTTAATTGGCGACGACCAAACAAATAATAAGATTTAAGAAACAGTTCCTTTTTCTTTTCTCTTTTCTTTTTAAAAGACCGGCAATATTCAGCCAACAGGAAGTATCAAACATAAATGTCTCTCAACAGTCCTTTTCCTCTTTCTCTTTTTTCTTTCTTTCTTTTTCTTTTACTTGAGAAAATGTTTAAGTCGCCGAACTGAAGCATGTAACAAAGTTCATTCACTAATTTACTATTGATGAAACAGAATCTTTTCAGTTTCTCTCTTTCTTTTTTGAATACATGTAACTTTCCAATATTTAGGAATTTGTAAAAGGAAAACAGTTTAAGTTGTACTTATCTTTGACGAGTTTCAATGTTCACATTTCTTTCTCTCATTTTACGGACGAGTGATCTCCTGGAGCTGGTTGCCCTCCGTGATCTGTCTCTGTTGCAGGCTTTTTGCAAACTCTGTTCTACTCATTTTACGGGTAACTTTCCCCGGAGTCGGCTGAGATTAGCGTGTTTCTCCCGCTGACTTCTGTCCCAAACTGAAGATTCTTTTCCAAATTTCTCTAAAGGAAAAATGGCTTTTTGGCGCCAAGGGTCTATGGGCCAATCATTCGACTTTTCCTTCTACCACTATCCCGTCAGGTCACGTTACTCGTGTGACCTAGATTCCTTTCTTTGTTTAACAAACTACAGGTCACAGAGTGCAAGTAGCTGACCTCCTTTCATATACCATTTTAACGGTCAATCTTAGTGCCTGTGGATTCAAATACAGAGGGTAAGGGAATTGATCTCCTCTTCCCTCTCTCTGTAGCATACCACGTCACAGTAGCTTCTTTACTCACTTCAACCATCAGACGCTGCTAACACATAGGACGTATCTTTTTAGAACCAAGCTACCTAATCTTATATGCACATCAAAGAATAGCCCAAAACAAGGCATCCATGAACTTCGTGAGAACATCACCGAACGAATATTCAACAATTTAGCCTTCTTGATTAATATAAGGAAAGAGAATTCTCTTGTACATTCTGTATATAATTTCCACCTCAAAGTTTGTTCTATTATTGTTTTCTAACTATTTCCTCTACTCCTTCTAGTAAAGCATTTAGAAAGACATTCTGGTGCCCGTGGTGTAATGGACACGGCGACTCGAGTTCAAATCCTGGACGAGAATGATTGCATTTCACATAGCACTAATCATATTCACCAACCCCTCCGCTCGGGCAGGATGTGACACAAGGTCAATTTTTAAGCGAAGTTTAACAGGTTTGAATTCAGAGTTTTCCTTCTCCTAGACTAGTTGCCTCACCAAAGCTGAAGAACCTAGTCTGCCCTACTATTTACCCATAGCTGGAGGGAGAATAATTGGATTCATACCTTTCCCAAGGGTATTAGTGCTATGTGAAATGCAATTAGTCTCGTCCAGGATTTGAACTTCACATAGTACTAATATCCTTGGGAAAGGTATGTGTATCCAATTATTCTCCCTCCAGCTATGGGTAAATAGTAGGACAGACTGGGTTCTTCAGCCTTGGTTTGGCAACTAGTCTAGGAAAAGGAAAACTTTGAATTCAAACCTGTTAAACTCCGCTTAAAAATTGACCTTGTGTCATATCTTGCCTGAGCGGAGGGGTTGGTAAATAGGAGTAAGACATCCTGGTCTGCGAGTTGTCCCCCTTCCACTTTATTTTTCTCTCCTACGTTACCATACACAAATATTACAAACATCAGTAATAGAAAATTTAACTTATGGAATCTACCACATTGCTTCTATTCTGATATGTTTTCTACCAGGTTGTTTCTGTTCCGCTATGTTGTAAACCACTTTGATTCTACAGTAGTTTTTAGTCTACTACGTTGCCCCTTAGTAAAGTTGGTGACCGTAGTCAAGGGCGACCAGAAGGCTCCTTTTTCAATAGCTACTACACCGAGATGTTGGGGAGGGCGATACTCCTTTCCCTGGATTGCTCCACTTTACCCTAGATATGTACCTAATATTGCTGAGTGCTAAGCAAAGATGTATCAAGTACCATTTTAAAAATCTTTGGTATGATGTGACCTGGGATTGAACCCAGGTCCCCGGGGCCATTGACGAACACTCTTCTGTTACCGGCTCATTGTCCTAGTGGTTAGAGTGTCCGGGAGACCTGGGTTCAATCCAAGCTAGACTGGATGGAGGCTTAGACAGAAGTATCTTAAAGAATATGAACGTGATCAGCTGGGTAAATATGTCCAATACTTTCAGGGAAATATGTAACGTAATGGCCAAGGGATTTCGGTTCATGCCTTTGAGTTTAGTAAGGCTGAGAACCTTTCGGCTCTGCACATGGGTTAGTTAGGTGTAAACCTTGATGTAGGTGGGAACGCGCACGGGGGGCGGACGTGCCACTCAGAGATGTCACAATAGCCCGAGATGACGGAACGGGGTGACAGGGTGCGGGTGACGTCACGCACCGGAAGCGCGCGGAGGTTTGTGGGAGATTTGAAGAAAGTTAGGGAGTTGAGTACTAGACACCAGACGAGGATGATCGACTTTTGGAGCTCGCTGAGGCGAGGCGAATTTGCGTGCCGTGGGTGCCGCACGAGATAGGGGCCAAATGAATAAGACAGCATAGCGAGATTGTGTCTCTCCTCCTTATGTCGAAACCTTTAACTCAAAGTTAATAAAAAGGTTTCGTACCTGAACAAGAGATCGTTGCGTGTTTTCGGATTTCGAGATTCCGATGTTCTTTGTATGTTCTATCGTTATGAACATTATATGTCTATTTCGCACATGGCGTTAATTGTGGCTATGTAACAAATCCAATTCTGCTGATCCCAGAAATTTGCAGACCGCTACAACATAGGACCCGCTCGCTTGTAGTCTCCGACTCAAGAACGCGGAGGCCAGTAAAAATAAAGAAGTACACTTTCAAAGAGTTGCTAAAAACGGCAGGCAACCCATGTAGATAATTTGGTAGAAGTTTTGCTACATGGGATATCTTCCGGCCTACACAAAGCAAGCCGCGAAACTAACCGGAAGTGAGATAACAACAAAGTTCTTTTGGTTACAACCGGAATATAGGGGAACTTGATGTATACGAGTAACCATTTGTAACATCCCCTTAGAACTGAATGAAGATGTGCTGGCACCCTTTCTCAGCGAACATGGCCGAGTGGAGGAAGTAACACAACTCGTATGCAGTAAGGGGGCCGCTTATAGGGATTACGCGATCAAGATGTGCTTGAACCGAGAGAATTTTCAAGCGATCCCCGACACCATCACATACAAAGAGCGACTGATGATGGTGGTAGTGGAGGCCAGGAAGACATACTGCTGGCACTGCAAATAAATCGACCATTTGGCTAAATCCTGCCGTCAGAAGACCAGTGCCGAATCGAATGACAATTCCAAGGAACCAACCAAAGAGGGATCAGCGACCAAAACAACAACGCCAGCACCAGTATCCGGCAGCCACCCCGATCAAGAGTAGACCGAAGTGGTACAAAAAGGAAAAAAAGGGGACCTAAGGATAAAACCCAAGCGCTGAACCCCCAGCGAATAAATCTCCTTTCCTAGAACATCAGAAGGAGAAAAACCAATCTGAAGAAGTGAGGGAAGAACCCATTTCACCCATTTCTCCAGTCCACGAAACAAACCCATTGTTATCATCCTCCAGGAAGGCGAGTAAAAAGAAAAAAACTCTGCTCCGGCGGAAGATCAACCACAAGACATGGAAGTGTCTATTAACCTGAAAAAACGCCGAGACAGCTGGGAGAGAACCAACAAGAGGATCTGCAAGGACTCCAACATCAAACCATTGGAAAAAATTACATTCTAGCAACAACACGAACAACAGCAATCCCATCAGCAATCGGAACAAGAACCCATGAACAACAACAGTCACCTCAGTCACAACAACAACCTCAACAACTCAAACTCCCCAAACCCCAACAAACCTCGCGTACACCCCGCTTTTCTCTCACTCTCCCCTCTCTTTAACACTGTTTCACCGATCCTACTTGGAAACTCCTCCGCAAAAGGATACAATGCGCTCCAGGGCCAAGTCTACTTCGGAGGAAGAAAGTGATAACCAAGGACTCGGTGGAGCGACTGTGTTCAACAGAGTCAACAGAAATAAACTAGATTTTCACCTTCGTAGAACAATGAATAGACTTTAAAAAGATTGAAAAATATCAATGGAAAATTTATACAATTTTAGGAGTGTACCCATGGTGACCACCTTTATCCATGCAGCAAGTAGCCGCTCACTTGCTGCATGGCGTTTGCTAGAAAGGGCTAGCACAGCTGATATGGGCATAAGGTTGGCGAAGTTGGAGCACCACTCCCTCAAAAAAGGATGTTATATTGTTCGAGACGGGTCCCGATTTATGTTCACCTTTCTTTTTATTGGTTACTTAAATAAAGGTACCGATTGGATGTTGGAGGACTGTCCGGAGACGTCCGAGTCACCACTGAACTCGGCCCGGCTCTCTGAGGCACGCCGTTGACATCCTCGCCCCCGAGGATTTCCGAACCATCGTTGACACTGAGTAAAGTAAGAGGGTCAGTATGGCTGTAAACCTTGCCACGTTAAATGTGAAGGGACTGAGGGATCCAAGCAAGTGTTCGTGCTTGCTTAGTGAACCCTTGAACTTCTAAGTAGATGTTGCTGCAGAGAGAGGGATTCATTTCACTTGCGCAGAGGACTGCTAGGTACTGGAGGATGACTTTGTGTTCTTTTCAGCATACTAGCAGCGGCAGTGCAGGAGACTCAGCATACGACAGCTGCTGTAGCGCCGGATGCAACCTGAATGTGATTGTCAATCTTGTCTTTGCAGATGACGGGGGCTGGCTGGTTGTGGTCGATGTTGCTCTAAAAGCTTCGATTTCCGGATGGCTGCGGTTTATGCGCCCAATATTGCTGGAAAGAGTTTCCTTTTTTCGACGTTTGGCGCTGTTCCTCGACGATCTGAAACGGATAGTTCTACTGGGTGATTGGAATGCGATTCTTGATCCCAAGGTAGATAGGGTTTGGTCGGGTACTTAAGGATCAGCAAGGTGTGAAAGCAGCCTGATCAACTTGATGGCCCGGTACGACTTGATCGACAGGTTTCGTCTAGATGACTCTGGGAGGGAGATGTGGATGTGATTAGAAAGTTCGCCTTCTACCCCGGACAGAGTGTTAATTAGGAGAGTTGACATTGATTTTGTTACGTGTCACACGTTCCACTGGGTAGGGCAGACTGACCATAGACTTGTTAGGATCAGTCTGCGACTAGCCAATAGGCCTGGTCTGGCCAGTTACTGGAAGTTCAATGTCTCCTTACTGGAGATACTGGACTTCCGGAACCGGCTGGAATACCAAGGGAGCGGTTACCGGGAATAAGTGGTGGGGATCTCTCAAATATAGGATTAGAAATTTTACCATCAAGTACGGTCAACAGCTCAACCGAGATAGGACCAAGATAGCAAAATTATTACAAGATAAGCTTTCCCTGGCATTAGAGACGGGGGGATTTCTGAGCTATTGATTTAGCTAGGTGGGAACTTGAGCACAAGGCTAGCAAGTGCTATAAAGGACATGTAGTTTGATCTAGGCTAAAAAGAGTTCCTAACAAAGCCGTGAACTGCAACGCGTTCAAGCGTGAGGAAGAAGTGCGAAGGTTCCTTTATTCGTATATCGAGTTCAAGTCCCCGGATGGGCACGAATCGTACGATGCACGACGCCTTTTGGGCGTACTTCCGTTATCGCTTTGCTTTGCTTGCCGTCCTGACCTCCCGGTTCAGGAGTTTCACAGCTATTTAGCCAACTTCAAGAGGCAGAAATTGCTAGCTGCGAGGGTCTGGTTACTGAATGCGAAGCCTGATGCGTTGAAGCAAGTCGGCCTCAGCCAGTCGCCAGGACTAGATAGTTTGCTTTACGAAGTATACCTGAGGTTGTCGCACATGTGCCTCTGCTAAACATAAAGATTTTGGCCGAGATCTTAGCGAAGCGTTTGCAGATTGCCATCAGTGATCCGATCAGACCTAAGCAGAACTACACTGTTAACGGAAGATCGATCCAAGACAATTGACGAGGTTCGCGAGGTCCTAGAGGTGTTGGAAGACGGCACTGAAGCCGCGTTGATCAATTTAGATCAGGCCAAGGAGGATGTACCTCACTCCAGCCCAATATTTTCTGAAGATCTTGAACCCACATATTGAAATTCGTGTCACCTATTCTTTGACGCACACTTACCTGCGTTTCTGTTGTCCCATTAGCTTAGTGCTAATATAGGGAGGGTCCGGCTTATTTTCCGTCCTCTTGGATACTGTAAAACAGTCAGCTCTTCCCATCATAGATGGTATATCAGCGTATGGTTGCAAGAAATAAACAAGAAATAAACATAGTTGCAAAAACAAAGAACACGAAGGCACGTAAAAATGTTGACAATTGTATTGGAAACAAATAAGTAAAAAGTTCAAATAGCTGGGTTTGTATAAACGTGTTGATATGGAATTAAAAAGTAGGAAAATCTCCGATGCTTAATAGTGTTAGGATAGTTAGACTTACGTGCAAGCGGTCAATCAGATGTTACGAGTGCGGAGAGGAGAGGGGTGTTTGCTGATTTTCTGTTTAGTCGCTTCCTTCAAAGCGGAAAAAGGAAAGTCAATGTAGGGGAATCGTGGTTTCGAGCTTTTCCCTCACTTCTCTCTCTCTCTCTCTCTCTCTCTCTATATATATATATATATATATATATATCCATCTATCTCTATCTCTCAGTTGGAATTCTGGTCTGCTGGTGTCGTCCACCTTCTTTTGATCTGGCCCCGCTGTCAAGAAATTTGTCTTTTATATCATTTTTCTCCACTGATCGGATCAGATTGGGTTTTCTTTGAGTTTTTTTTTACCGCAAAGGTCACGGATTGGTCGATTACTTTTAATTATTCTTATTTTTTGACAAATTTCATCGACATTTCGTTATGCGCTGACCCTATGCGCAGAAACCACTTTTTTCCATTTTGAAGAACGTCTCAGCACCGATAACATCCGGTGGGCGCAAGTTGCAATCATTATTTTGTGTGTCATATAACATAGAGCGGGGACCGGAAGGGTAAGCAAACAGGCTTTTTTCCTTGTTTTGCAAATTTTTTTCATAGTCATTTGATGTATATATTTTCAGTGTAAATAATTCTTCGCATTTCTTAAGTGTAGTAAATATGTTCTCATAGAGCAGATTTAGTATTTAGGTGAATGCTGTGTGCCTGTTGTTTAGTCGAAATAACTCCAAGACTCATGTGTGACAACACACGTGCTTTATTGCTGCCATCCTTTTTGTGATTGTGTTCCAGTAAAAAGGCCCCTTAAGGCATTACCAATATTGGGCCGCTTATGTATATAAGTCGACCAACATCCCCCATACATACAAAAGTCTGAAGTGTTCATTTTATGTGAGTTGCCATTCACCATATCGGTTGGGTGTCTTGCCTGCGGTGACTCTCTTCAGACATGGTTGTCTTTCAGCCATGTCTGGTTGTTGCTGTTCGATGTTTTGTTCACTGTCATTGCTGGTGATATCTTGTTTGTGGTTTGTTTTCGTCATGTTGCTATGTTTTGGTTTAGTTGTGAGTCTTAGGTGTCTCCTATTTCTCATTAGTCTTTTCCCATTTTCCAGTTCGATCATGTATCGTCGGTATTCAAACTTTTCTATGACAACTGCCCTTTTCCAATATTGGCTTCTGCCATATGGCTGCACAGTCACCTGGTCACCTTCTTTTAATTCTATCAGGTCATGGGCATTTTTGTCATAGTATCTCTTTTGATGTTGTTTTGCCTTTTGTATTTTAGTTTTTGTTTCTTCCACATTAAATGGGGATAGAAATTTCTTCATCGTAGGCAGTACACTTCTCAATTGTCTTTCAAAGAATCTCTGTGTTGGGGACATTCCTATGGATTTTGATGGTGTGTTGGTGAATTCTAGTATGGCCAGACAAGGATCGCTGTTTTCATTATTACATTTTTTATGATGCTTTTTATTTGTTTTACAGCTGATTCTACCATTCCATTGGAGTTTGGCATTTCTGGTGAGCAGGGATTCCATCTAAATCCGTATTTATGGGCCAATTCTCTCATCATTTTGTTATCAAATTCAGGGCACCCATCACTTACAACTTCTTCTGGGATGCCATATCTCATGAAGTGTTTCCTTATCAGCTTGATTGTGCACCATGATGATGTTCCGTGAAGTCGATCAACCAAGGTGTAATTGGAGAAATAATCCACACAGACTAGGTATTTCCTTCCATCCATTGTCATGGTATCGAGGCCAATACGTTGGAATGGGTATTCCGGCACTGGTCTTGTGATTAGTGTCTCCTTGCTATTTCTTGCAGAATATCTGCTACACTTTTTACAGTTGATATAACATTCCTGTAGTTCGTGCCTCATTCCTGGCCAGAAGATTGTGTCTAGGGCGCGTCTCATGTTACTTTCAACTGCTAAATGGCTTGTGTGTGCCTTCTTCTTCATGTCGTTTCTCATTGAGGCAGGTACAAAGACTCTGTCTTTATAAAATATTAGATCATCCTTTGTTGACAGGTAGTCTCTGAATTCATACAGGTGCTTCAACTGAGGTTCAAGGACTTTATATTGCATTGGGAAGCCTTGTTTAATTAGTTTTATGAGCTTCTATAGATCCTTATCTTCTTTGGTGGCACTGACTAGCCTGTCTCTGGTCTGTTCACTTACAGCAAGAAATTCTAATAAATTCACTTCACTGAAATTAAACTGGAAATTGTCATCCACTACTGGGGCTCGCGAAAGAGCATCAGCAATGATTATGTCACTGCCCTTTTTGTATGTTATTTTGTAGTCAAACTTTTGTATTGAAAGCACCATTCTCAACAGTCTTTTTGGTACTTCGCTTAGAGGCTTGTTGCTGATTGCTTCTAATGGTTTGTGGTCCGACTCTATTGTCACATGTCTTCCGTAACAATAGTCACTAAACTTGTGTAGTCCAAACACAACGGCTCTCATCTCTTTTTCAATTGGTGCGTAGTTCTTTTCATAGTCGTTCCACACCTTTGATGCGTATGATACTGGTTTTCCATTCTGTAGGAGGACAGCTCCCACACCTACATCAGACATGTCAGTCTGTATCGTGATTGGCTTTTCTAAGTCATAGTAAGCCAATATAGGTGTGTTTGCTATAGCTTTCTTTATGTCTTCGAATGCTCTTTGTTGTACCTCCGCCCATTGGAAAATCTGGTCCTTCCGCGTTAGCCTGTTTAGAGGTTCACATTTTGTCGTCAGTGTGTGATCAAATTTCGAGAGGTATTTAACCATTCCTATGAAGCGTCTTAGATTATGCAAATCGCAAGGTGCTGGGAACTCTATGATTGCCCGTATTTTTTCTTCATCAGGCTTCAAGCCTGTGTTAGTCAGTGTATGACCCATGTAAGTGACTTCCTCTGTGAGGAATTTGCATTTGTCGAGGTTAATTTTTATGTTTCTTTCTCTGCATCTCTGCAAATATGCCTGCAGGTTCTGGTTGTGGTTATTGATGGCTTGATCTGAGTTGTTTCCAAACCCTTCAACCAGACAGTCATCTTGAATAATGCTAACCCCGTTTATCCCTTGGAACTGTTCGATCATTTTTGTTTGGAATGCTTTGCTGGCTGGTGTGATACCCATGGGTAATCTTTTGTATCGATAATTGCCCTGAGGTGTTCCGAAGGCGGTCAGTTCTCTTGCCTTGTCGTTCAACTTGCAATGCCAGTATCCACTTCTTACGTCCAATTTACTAAATTTTATTGCGTTTTTATTTGCAAACCTGTGTGTGATGGATTCCAAGCTTGGTACCTGGCAGTGGTAGTTGTTGATCAGTGCCTTGTTTAATGGTTTGGGGTCTAAACATATCCGAAGTTTTCCGCTGCGTTTTCTTTCAATCACATAGCTGTTGAGCCATGAGCTAGGTCCTTCCAGTTTCTCAATTATATTGTCCCTCATCATTTATACTAGTTCTTGTTTAAATTGTTTTTCCAGTGCAAATGGGACACCCCTTATGGGTTGTTGTGTAGGAACTGTGCCTGGCTCTGTTTGAAGTGTTAGTTCGCCTTCAAATTCACCAACTCTCTCTTCAAAAACGTCTGGGAATTCTAGTAGAATCCCTTTGATGGAATCATCAATGTCTAGTTTTCTGATGTTTTTCAGGGCTTGTTCTTTGAGGTCATTGCATTCTACAGCTGAAACTGTCGAGTCAAACTGATCTAGGTTGAACCGTATTAAATTTAGATTTTGGCAAAGACTACTCCTTAAATATGTTGTACCTTCTCATTCCCAACCATGACTGAGGCTGTCACTTTTCTTCTGTTGACAGGGTTGATAAGTTCTACCCTCATTGTTCCTTCGGTTCTGACCTTTTTCTCTCCGTATATAGTAATATCAAGTTTCTTACATTTTTTTAGTAAGTGCTCCATCTTGTTGTCCTTAACGAATGTTGCAGGAATTACATTTACAGTTGCTCCAGAATCTATCATGAATTTGATGGGCTTCCCGTTTAATTTTAAATTCGCATGAACTTTGTGAATTGTCTCCCCTACAACGTGAAAACATTCGTTAACTTTTTTTCGCTCTGGTTATCTATTCAAAACATTTGATTTGGCGAAATGGTTTTTTCTTTTGCATCTAAAACATTCATGACCATAAGCTGGACAGTTTCTGGTTCCTTTTACATGGCTTCTCTGACAATAAATGCAATCATATTGTTTTTTTCTTCCAGTCGCATTGATATCTTTCTCGTATGTGTCGTCATCGACATTTAATTATTCGTATTTTTCAATTTTTTGCGACTGGATTTTACTTTGTTCTGCAGCTCTGCATCGGTCAATACACTGTGCCAGGGTTAAATCTGGTTCCCTCAGGAGAATTTCGCGCGTTTTTTTTTTATCGTGTATACCTTTTATTATTTGTAATTTTATCATATCGTTCTCAGTGACGTTATTCCATTCACAATCTTTAGAACTCGATTTCAAATTTAACAAATAGTCTTCAAAGCTTTCATCTTTACTTTGTTCTTTCCGTAGGAATTCCACTCTGTCTACAGTCAATGTTTTCATGGGTTTGCAGTAGTCCTTGAATGCTTCGATAACCATTTCAAGTTTTTTTTCGTCATCATTTTCAATCGTTTCTCCTTTTGCATTTTTAATTGTTAGGGTTTTGAATATTTGTCGACCCTTTTTTCCTAAAAGGTAAATAAACAAACTTCTTTTTTTCTTTTCAACATTTGCAGCTTTAGTGGTACTATCTCTACCCTCGCTTTCAAATTTCTGAAATTCAAAAAAAAGATTCACTTCTTCAAGCCACTCGTTAAAGGCTTTATGCAAATTTCTTACTGTCCAGTCAAAACTTTGGGGTGGGTTGATTGACATCATCTTTTGATGTTTTAAACAAAGTAGTACTCACTCAGATTATCGTCAAGTTCGTCCTTCTGACACCATGTTTAGTCGAAATAACTCCAAGACTCATGTGTGACAACACACGTGCTTTATTGCTGCCATCCTTTTTGTGATTGTGTTCCAGTAAAAAGGCCCCTTAAGGCATTACCAATATTGGGCCGCTTATGTATATAAGTCGACCAACACCTGTGAACGTATGACTGCCTATATATTCTATTGTGTGTCTGGGTTGGCGAATGTGGCAAGCTAGAGTCCCTTAAGCATATAGTCAAGCAAGACCACTCCCCTCCCTATCCTTCATAAAAATATTAGGGATTTGTGTATATTCAAGAAATAAAACTTCCTTTTCTTCTGTTATTTCACCAAACATCCATAGCTACTTAAACAACATTTTTCATGAATTTAAAATCCTGAAAAAAGTTATTACAACCGGAACGTTGAACGTCAACTTTTTCATAATAAATTCATAAAATTTTGGATTATTTGTTTTTCAACCTTTCCTCATACTGTCGGATTCATTTACTTATGTACCTATATATATATATATATATATATATGTGTGTGTGTGTGTGTGTGTGTGTGCACGCGCGCCCAATGACAGAATATGAAAATTGAAAGTACTACAAGACAACAGGAGAGGAAAGTTGTTTGGCTTGAAATGTTACGAGTAAAAAAATGTTCATTTAAGAATGTTTTTTCTTTAAAAGTTGAAACAGTTACCTCTGTTGTGATACTGGAGCAGTGTAGTGAACCGGATGTTCACCCTAAGAGGTTATTAGTAGAAATGACAGAAATTAGGTTCTGCACACCCGGTTCGACGCATTGTTCCGGTCAAACAAAAAAGAAAAAAAATTATAAAGAATTACGAACCGATCAAAAGCGTTCGCACCCAAAATAAAAGATGTTTTTCGGTCGAACCTTTTGATCCACCGAAACATACTGAAATAGAGACTTTTTCGACTTGCAGACAGAGTTCTCATTTCAGAATACAGAGAGACGCCACCACGATAGACTACAACTATTCAACACGCAAACAATAACGTCTTTCAATCTCTTCACCATCACACCTGAAAAGTATTGTTTCATTAGCATACTCAGGGACAATTTAAGTATTTTTTTTTACAATTAATATTTTTAATATCTATTTCGTAAACTTGAATTATTGACTTTATTCTGTGAAGAAAAATTGACAATAAGTAATCCAAATAGAAAGTGGGGATTTATAGAGAAACAAAGTCAGTCGACACTATAGCGTTTCGGTTCTGCTGAACCATCATCAGGACTGTGAGGGGTTTTATTAGTGATGTTAAGTGTAGATGGATGTATAAAAAGTGTAAAAATATATAAAAATTTGGTAAAGTTGTATAATAAGAAAAGTTGGCTGTTTATGACAAGAAAAATTGGCCGTTTGATCAATGAATCAGCGTTCGTTTCTTTAAAATACGTCACCTGATATTAGAAACATTGTGCATAATCCACTTTCCGTTAGTTCATCATTATGCACAATGTTATAAATCCCCACTTTCTATTTGGATTACTTGTTGTCAATTTTTCTTCACAAATTGCCGGATTTCTATCCATTATTTTCTTCCACTTTATTCTGTCTAAGAACTAAAATATTTACTCTATCATCAAGAACTCTCACATACATATATGACAAAAACTTTTGAAAAATTGTAATCTTATTATATAAAGATTCTTATTCTACAACTTATTAAAATTTTGATTTAATTTCCTTTTGTCCTATTGTAGAGAAGAGGAAAATCTCGTATTTTGGTTTGGCGCTCAATTTATTTCAAGACTTAATTTCACCCAATCAGAATGACTTATCCTATTCAGCCCGGACCTTCATTTTCGGCTAGCAAAACGGGTGAGCGACCAAACCCACTCTCTTCGGCTTGAGACGGCGCCCAGAACAGACGTTCCTCTGGTCGTCCCTGCTTAGCGATGCTTTTTAGCTAGACAAGCCACCCAGTGTGGACATCTCACTGTGGCTTTAACACTAGCAGCAGCAACATGGACACTCAACGAGGGAACCATCTAATTTATGGATTCTTTACGAGGAATCCCAGTGAAACATAAATTAGAAACATTCAGCATGCCTTCCACAGGCACCACTTCATGTCACCCCAAAAATTGACTATGTCGATCCGAGCGTAACTCCGCTCTCGACAACATGGAGATATCGCAGACTCTCCTCCAAAAACCAGATACAAAACTACACGGTGACTTTAAACACATCCCTCACACCTCCAACAACACGCTGCCATCTCAACATCCCGCTAAGCCATTTCGTCTCCAACACTAACAAGCCTAAACACCACGAGTCTTGCAGCACCAAAAGCAAACCATATTCAAAGCTGCAAATAAAGAACTTTCGCTGTTGTGTTGTTAAAGAAAAGTTTCGTAATTCATTTGTGTTGCCTAAAACATATAGTGTTAGGGAAAATAACTAATTTACCGAAACCGCTATAAATATTTTTATGGGGGTTAATCTGTCTTACAAACCTTACCAATTTCAGTATTTATTGGGAATTAGTTGTCAGTCTGTATCTTCTTGGATAATACTTTTGTAGTGTTTGAGATTTTTGTAGTAGAGATATGATAACGCTTGCTTCAGTGACTGTGGCGTTGAAAATATTGTTTCGATTGATTAATACTGTTATTTATTCATTGATTTATTTGATGTTGCGATCAAGAAGAATTTGGCCATAGTTGTTTTGCATTGTTATATGATCGAAAGAGATCTCTTCTGATTTATCGTACACACTAAATAATGATTCCTACTAGCGTCAACGAGAGCATTCACCGGATGTTATCGGTGCTGTGACTTTGTTCAAAATGGAAAAAGAGGTGTACTGAGTTTTTGTAGGATGATTTTAGCTGGAGAAGTTAGTTTGTTAGTAGTATAGGACTTTACACTCCTATAAATTATTTTGGGCGGTATGCCACTTGTTCCCACAAAGATGGCGGACGCTCAATGTTCAGTCTCGGGAAACCATTGGCCAGGAGGACCACGTGATATGCTTACAACTACGTCGGCGTGCGTAAATTCAAGTCCTGCGTTTTTGAGCCACTTACAAGACGCGTATTTTCTATAAATACGTCGTCTTCAAACACCCTCTTTCTCTTTGACCAAATTTCTCCGCAGCAGCAACACCATGAATGGGCCTCGCAGACATTCATATGCAAGGACTATGAGACGCTTTCCCGTCTCTGAGAAACTGCCTGTTTCTAACCATAGAAAAAGGACATTTTAAACTTGCAATTCTTTTTGTAGCTTAGTTGTGTTACACACACACACACACACACACACACACGAGCTCACACATATATACACACTATTATTTTGTTAGAAGAGTTAGTAATATTTTTATGTATTAATGTAAGTATTGTTATTAGAGTATATAAATTTGTTTTGTTCCCATCGCTAGGTTGTGAGAAATAAAAGGAGGATGATGAAGAAGTATGGCGATAGTCGAAAGGTGTTTTTAGAAATAAGGTTTTATTTTGCAGCATGGAATATTGGGTTTGCTTTTGGTGCTGCAAGACTCGTGAAAGGTTGTGAGTATTGAGACAAAATGGCGTTATGAGATGTTGAGAAGGTTGAGATGGCAGCGTGTGTCGTCGGACGTGTGAGGGATTGTGTTCGTTGCATTTTGACGAAAGACATGTTGCAGTTGTAGGAATTGAACTTGGGATGTCACCGTGTAGTTTTGTGTGTCTGGTATTTGGGGAGAGTAGGCGTTATCTCCATTAAGGTGGCCCAGAGGTGAATTGAGAGCTAGTGTGTCGAGAGCGGGATTACGCGTCAGATCGACATAGCCAATTTTGGGGTAACATAAAGTTGTGCTTGTGCGAGGCATGTTGAATGTATCTAATTTATATTCAACTGGGATTCATTGTAAGGAATCCATAAATTAGATGGGTTCCCTCGTGTGTCCATGCTGCTGCTGCTATTCTAGAGCCGCAGTGAGACGTCTGCACTGGGCGGCGTTCTCCAGCCAAAGAGAGTCGCTATTGAAGAACGGTCAGTGTGACGTCTGCACTGGTCGGCGTTCTCCAGCCAAAAAGAGTGTGTTTGGCAGTTTACAAGATTTGGTGGCCGGAAATGAAGGTCCGGGATGAATAGGATAAGTCATCTTGATTGGGTGAAATTAAATGTCGAATAAATTTGCGCGCCAAACCAAAATACGAAATTTTTCCCTTCTCTACAGGGGCTTCTGCGCATAGGATCAGTGCAGAGCGAAATGTCGATGAAATTTGTCAAAAATAGAAATAATTAAAAGTAATTTTTCGGCCAATCCGTAACCTTCGCGGACCCCCCCCCCAAGAAAAACCCAATCTGATCCGATCGGAAGACAAAAACGCTATAAAAGACAAATTTCTCGGCAGCGGAGGCTAATCAAAAGAAGGCAAACGACACCCGCAGAGCAGAACTCCAGCTCTGAGAGTGAGAGGGCGGGGGACTCGAAACCACGCATCCATCGCATTGACTTTACTCATCTCCGCTTTGAAGGAAGTGACTAAGTCGTAAGTCACCAAACACCCATCCCCTCTCCGTACTCGTAACATCTAATTGACCGCGTGCACGTAAGTCCAACAATCCTACAACTATTAAGAATAGTACATTGAGGAGCTTCCCGTGGTGTAATGGTTACCGTCGTAGGAAATGGACACGGCGACACGAGTTCAAATCCTGGCCGAGACTAACTGCACTTCACATAGCACTAATACCATTGGGAAAGGTATGAATCCAATTAGTTTCCCTCCAGCTATGGGTAAATAGTAGGGCAGACTAGGTTCTTCAGCCTTGGTGAGGCAACTAGTCTAGGAGAAGGAAAACTCTGAATTCAAACCTGTTAAACTCCGCTTAAAAATTGACCTTGTGTCATATCCTGCCCGAGTGGAGGGGTTGGTAAATATGGTTAAGAATAGTACATTTTTTACTTTCTTTAATCCCATATCAACACGTTTATACAAACCCAGTTATTTGAACTTTTTACTTCTTTGTTTTTTAATACAATTGTTAAAATTTCTACGTACCTTCGTGTTCTTTGTTTTTATACTGTGTTTCGTTCTTTCCTTGCAACCGTACGTTGATATAACGGCGTGAAGTAGATCGTGACGTTTTTCATAATTTATTTTTTTACAATAGTTTTGAAAAATTGAAAAACAAAATAATCCGAAAGTGATGAATTTATTTCGAAGGTAAGTCGACGTTAAAAGGTTTCAGCTTCAATAAAACTTCACCAGGACTTTAAAATGGTGAAACAAGTGTTGATAGATGGATCTTGAATAAAATACAATTAAAGGGGAAAGATGAAAAAAACATATAACCTTTCATTCATTCAGTCAGGGTTCTTTTTCGAAAAACCATCACGTGATTAGCACAGGCAGTGATGGAAATTCTAAGATATACAACAGAAGAAGAAGAAGAAGAAGAAGAAGAAGAAGAAGAAGAAGAAGAAGAAGAAGAAGAAGAAGAAAGGAAGAAATAAAAAAGATGAAAAGAAAGGAAGAAATAAAGAAGAAAAGAAAAGAAAAGAAAGCAAGAAATAAAGAAGCAGAAAAAAGAAAAGAAAGGAAGAAATAAAGAAGAAGAAGAAAGGAAAGAAAAAGAGAGAGAAGAGGGAAGAAAAGAAAAGAAAAGATTTACAGTCGGTGACTAGCCAGTGACCGGACATATGATCACATGATAAAGATTCTCTCAAATAACCACAAAACACTCACACACACACATGGACATGCGAACACCCGACCAAATTTTGATCTTGTAGAAGTTTTTTTTTTGAATGATGGGATTTTATTTCAAGACAGGACTTTTTTCGCCTTCACCGGATTTGGGAAGTTGACGGAAGTGACACTTTTTTTTTTTTTTTAGATTGAAGCAGGAAATAAGAATGCTACTTGGAAAACGATCCAATGGAGTGTAGCAGAAAGAAAGAATATCAAATTTTTATTTAGTGCGGGAATCATTTTGCCGTTGGGGTTTCGAATTTATATATTTCGTCCAATGAGAATGATTCATGCCATTCTGCCCGGATGACTTCCCCCCGGGCAATATAAAAGGTGGTGTAACATTCTTTCACTCTTTTCCTCACATATTTTTCAAGCAGTACAGACCGACTCTCTTCTTCACTGACTCTTCTTGACGATTCCAGCAGTAGTAACAGACTATCACAACATGAGATGAGCACATTCAACTTTTGGGCCAGTGTTCCTTTAGGAGTTCATTCTTTCATCATTTATTCATTCCTCCTAGACCCACTGGTCCTCGAAACTTCAAGGTTAGATGTTTAATTCCGGCTCTATCATTTGCAACTGTTTTCTTCCATGTACGAACTCATTACACAGGGGCTATCTTTCTGGTAGTCATTAAACTTCTTGAAACTCATCAATATTCTCGTCCTCATTCCTGAATTTCCTTTCTTCTTAATGTAACAGTGTAGACTACAATTTGCTCTTTCGTTAAAGGATTACAGATCATTATGAATTAATTTCTCTGCAGTCAAACGCGGACAACCAAGTTGAATGATAAAACTTTCCTCTGAATAAGAAACTCCTTATTCCTGTAACTTTTAAAAATTTCCTTATCGAAAAGAGATTATTATTATTACTGACATGCAAACCTGATGCAATTCTATCAAGTTTCTTATTCCCTGAATTGCTGTACACTGACCGCCAAAAGTTTTAAATGCTGTAACCGATCCTCGCTGGTCTCCACAACAAGAATATGGATGAAAGAACTTTCAATGGAACAAGTTGTTGAATTCTGTCCTTGCTGTTCTTTTCTTTTTTCTTTTTCTCCCCCCCCTCTATATAATTGCAGCTGCTGCTGCTGCTCTTCTGAAGACGCTACGATCGAAAAGGTTCCATTTTAAAGACTTTATTGTTACAGTATGAGACTGTTTTTTTTTTATAAATTCAAACAAATTTTTTTATTTCGTTGCACCAATCCTTGTGTATACAGTGTAACCCGGACATAAGAGAGTTGTAGGGACCTGGAAAAGTATCTTATATCCGGGTTTTGTCTATTTTATATACATTAACACAGGCTCTAATTTTGGACCAGAGAATATCTCTCTTATATCCGGGTCTCTTATATCAGGGTTAAACGGTAGTTCGTGTTGACTTATGAGTGTCTAACTTTTTGGGCGAATCTCGATTTGTTTTGTTCGTTTTGGCCCAATTCATTTTTTATAATGTAGTGAATCTATATTTCCTTTCTTATTGCTAATTTACAGAAGTGTTGTGAATTTAATGAAACGAAGGTAGGCAACAATACAGCAAATAATTTTAGTTTTTCCTTCAGACCTTGAAACATGGGTGGGACCTTCGCACACTTCTATCACAGTGAGAATAACAAAAAACACAGCCGCTACCCTATAAACTTAAATGGCCAAACAAGAAAAATAAAAGTGAACGACTACTCACCTTTAAACCAGTTCAGTTGGAGAAAAATTGCATTTTCAATTCGGCGGCTACTACATCCCGAGGTTACCACGAATCCTTCTTCGCTGTCTCTCCATCTTCTCCTTTTCACGTCTCAAGCCAAAAAGGGAGAAAAACCACGCTCCGAGACTCTCGCACCCTTACGTTTTTCTGGCGAGATTCCCTCCGAGCATAAACACCGGCAACACTCGTCTATTGTTAATTGTTTCAGTCGTTTTGCTGAGCGCTAAAGTGCAAAATTTTAGCAGTGAGTGCTTTCCCCTTTTTTTAAAAATACATATATATATATATATATATATAGTGAGTGTGAATTTTATATATTTTTTTATCACTAAATAAATTGATCGTTTGTTGGACGTGCGAGTTTCCTTTATTTTTTAGTTAATTTATGGATTTTGAAATTGCGACATATGTGAAAGGGTTTTTATCATAGGCTATAAACGGCCATGAGTTATCTCCCTTACAGTAGTTTTTTTCTTCTTCGTTGAAGGATTTGTTTTTTTTGTTGTTTTTTGTATCTTTGTTTTTGTTTTTTTTATAAGAATTAAAATTCTTTAAATCTCGTTATCATGATAACACAGCGATTTCACCCCACCGCACCTTAAATATTCACAGACGTGGCGAAAGAAAATCTCACCATTTTCTTTTGGAAGAACCTTCACCATGAGCTCTCAAACACGCGTACATACATATACGGTTATTTACAATTGCTCGTTTTATCTTTTTTTACTCCCACCGTTATCGAAACCAGTCCAGCTACACACATTTAGTCGATATACTCACTGTCCAACTATAATGTGTTCCAACGAACACATTCAGTCAGTAGCCAAACTTACACTCCACTAGTATGTGCTTCCCACACACGTACATATACAGTGTATCACAAAAGTGAGTACACCCCTCACATTTCTGCAGATATTTAAGTATATCTATTCATGGGACAACAGTGACAAAATGACACTTTGACACAATGAAAAGTAGTCTGTGTGCAGCTTATATAATTAATATATTTCAGCCTGGTTTTCTTCTGGTCAATAAAAAATCCTTTCTTCACGTTGTTTTCGTGAATTTGTGTTTTATTTGTGGACAAAACACTCGGATTTTTCCCTTTTCAGTCTAAATTGACTGTCCTCCCTCCAAAAAAAGTGTTTCTAGTTATTACCTCGCTAAGGGGTTTACACACGTCAGTGTGCATAAGGAAGAAGTTTGTGTTGTATTCTGCATAAGGAAGAAGTTTGTGTTGTATTCTCTGTATATTATTGTGTTGTGTAGGTTTGTGTTGTATTCTCATCGACATGTTCATGCAGAATCATGACGACACAATAATAAACAGACGCAGTAATAAACGACGCAGGAAGGCTTCTTTAACAATATTTACCTCTCACTTTATTTGTAAGGTTCGAAAGGGTTGTTCAAGGTTTGCGTGTGAGAGGGTGTTGGAGACCGAACAAAAACTGCAATATTTTGACCCCAAACTTATGACCGTCAACGTTGTGTCTTTCTCGTTCTCTAGATGCTCAACCAGAGCACTTGGGGTCCCAATTCATCAGGGCCAAAAGGCCCCTTCGGCCTGATGTGGCTTTTCCTACTACATCTCGTCTCACTCCGACTCCAACTCTACTGGAACTGCCCCTGCCGAACTCAACTGCCAACTGCCCGCAACTCAACTGGTCGCAATTCAACTGGCCTGTCGAACTCAACTGAGTTATATAATCGTTCGACGCCCACTCGATCTTTGAATGTTTAATCGTCATCAAGCGGAAATAACTGTCATGCAGTTCACAGGTCACTCTCTTCCGGTCTATGAGTGTACCATGGGAATTTTTTTAGCTCGTCCCATTTCATCAGCCAATTTCCGCCAGTGCGATTTCCTCTCCTAACTGCCATCGGAATGTGTTACTTCCTTCCGGTGCATCACCTTGAATGGAATTTTGGGCCGGGTCAAAAGGTCAAAATATAACATTTGGAGTGTTACAACATACAATGGGAAAAACTTCATTTAAAACTAGACAAACAATGAAATCTAAAATTTAAACAATTTTTATAAAACAATAAAGCGTCAACTTGGATTTGAATGTTCAGATGTTCCTTTTACAAGTAGTAAATTTTCGAAGTGGTGGAAAGTCAGATATTAGGAAAAAGGGGGAAAGGAGGAGAATGTTTTTAAAGAGTACTTATTCCTTTTTTCTTTTCTTTTCTTCTCTTTCTTTTATGGTCAGGTTGTGGAACTAACAGAAAAGTAGTTTCAGCTCTTAACTCGAGGGCGGACTTCTTGACTGATCACTGTATCTATGTGCTTCCTTGGGTCTCTTTTGTCCTCACTGACTCGGTTCACAGAAATCCTGAGTTTTTATCTCTCCCCACCGGCTCCAAAATCGTCACTCCAAAATCATTCTGATTTTGGCGCGACCACTTCCCATTGGCTACTTTAATTTTTATTATTTTTCTTTTTTTTCTGATTTTTAACCGGATGGGTGCGTGGAGCCGATGCGTAGCGACGCGTTTATACATTTTGTATGTGGCAGCCGACGAGTCAACATCCGGTTGGGAGTTTTATTGTTAATTCCTAACTCCCCACAAAATCTCCATGATACTGTTACATAATCAAGTATATTAAGGAGACATTATTTACCTTTTTTAATAAACAAAATCATAGACCATCGTATTTTTGACTAAGACTAATTTCACGTTTTTGTGACAAAATATGTTTCCGCAGAGCCGAGCCAATGCCTAAACAAAAGTCTTTAGTTAAGATAATTAAATTTTTACCTAACTTTGTTTACAATTTATAATATTTCATTTGGAATTAATAAACAGGCTTATGACGCTTACGAATGTTTTTTGTTGAGAATTCCTGGAGTTTATAGGACTTACACTCCTATAATTTAAATTGGGTTGTATGCCACTTGCTCCTACAACAAAGATGGTGGAGGCACGCAAATATTCAGTCTCGGGAAATCATTGACCTGGAGAACCACGCGACCTGCTTAAAACTACGTCCACGTTTGAATTTCGTCCCGCGTTTTTTGGAGCCGATTCCAAGACACGTATTTTCTATAAATACGTCGTCTTCAAACACTCTTTCTCTTTTTCTCAATTACTATTGCGGCGCTAACACACTCTCTCCAGTGTGACTCTCTTATTCACCAACAGATGTCAAAAGCCAAAAAATGGATAAACCACGCAAACATTTTCCTCAAAATACTTTGTCTATTATAAACCAAAACTGAGTCTCATGGCACAAAAAACTTGTCACCTTCTCAGGAGAAAACATAACCCCATTCGGTACCTGTGAGGATACCATAACATATGACAACTAGCAGTATCACCTACCTTTGGTGGTTGTACGAGGATCGGGACTTACGCTGTTAGGAAGGAACTGGCTGGAGGTAATCCAGCTTAGCTAGAATAGGATTCATCGTTTAGCGAAAAGTGTTTTGTTGTTATTTTTAGCGAGGAAATGTTGTAATGTGCGTGTGTGTGTTTGGTTACTTCCTCGCTAAGTTTTAAAAGTAAATAAAGGAGAGAGAAGTTCCAAGATGTCGAAGTCGAAATATTTTTAGGAATAGTTTTTATTTGCAGCATGGAAAATGTAGTTTGCGTTTGAGCTGCAAGCCTCGTGGAAAAGGAAAGAAGTAGAGAGACGAAATGGAGTTATGAGAACGTTGAGATAGCAGCGTGTGTCGTTGGAGGTGCGTGGGAAGTATGTTCGCCGTATGGAGCAAAAGTCAGGTTTTCTGTTTGAGGAAACAAACTTTGAAGTCACCGTGATTTTTGTGTGTCAGGTGGTTTTGGGAAGAGGCGTGCGTGTCTCCATTAATGTTGCCGAGAGGTGAAATGAGAGCTAGGTGCCGGAGCGAGATTAGACATCGCATCGACATAGCCAATTTTGGGGGTGATATAAAGTTGTTCTTGTGTGTGGCGTATTGAATTTATCTAATTCATATTCAACTGGGATCCCTTGGTCTAAGAGAAATAGACGCAAGGGATCCATAAATTAGATAGGTTCCCTGATGTGTCCATGCTGCTGCTGCTGCTATTGAAGAACCGCCAGTGGGACGTCTGCACTGGACGGAGTTATTCAGCCAAAGAGGGTGTGTTTGGCAGCTTACCCAATTTCTGCTGCCCGGAAAGGAGATCTGGATTGAATAGGATAAGTCATCCTGATTGGGTGAAATTATGCCTCGAATTAAGTTACGCACCAAACCAAAATACGAAATTTCCTTCCGCTACAATCAGCTCAAAGCAGTTAATGCTACGCCGTCTGTCGAGGATATCATACAGAGTTACCTGGATGTTTTCAAAGACGAGTTGGGTAAACTAAGAAATTACACAGCATCGTTGAGAGTCGACCCAAACACAAAATCAATCTTCTGCAAAGCACATGTGCCTTATGCATTGCAAGAAAAGCTGGACAAAAAGCTGGACAGGTTGCAGTCTTTGGGAATAATCGAACCCATAGAGAATTCGGAATGGGCATCCCCCATCGTTGCAGTTCTTAAAACAGATCAATCGATTCTTCTATGTGGGGACTACAAGATGATTGTGAATAAGTGTGCCAACCTTGACTCATACCCCATATCATATACACGAAACTGAGCCAGGGAAAAAATTCACAAAACTGGATTTGATATCTGCATTTCTACAAGTCCCGCTGCACAAAGACTCAAAGAAATTCATAACGATCAACACCCCTCCAGGTCTGTACCGGTTCAACCTCCTCAGTTTTGGACTCAAGTCTGCCCCAAGCATATATCAACATTGCATGGACAACCTTTTCGTGAGGGAATCACTTGTTGTAAGCTATCAGGATGATATTCTGATAACAGGATCTTCAGACGCAGAACATCTAGACAACTTAGACAGAGTGTTGTATAGTCACAACCATGACCAACTATTTAAACACATAATACATATGCATATACATCTGTATGCAGAATCATAACGACGACACAATAATGACGACGACACAGTTCTTTAGAAAAAGATACCTCTCACTTTATTTGAAAGGGTTGTGTGTGAGAGGGAGTTGGAGACCGAACAGAACTGCAACATATTGATCCCCACTCTATTGGCCATAACCGCGTTTCTTTCCCGTTCTCCTTGGCTGCTCAACCGGGGACCTGGGGACCCAGCCTCTCTGGGACATGTTCCTCAATCCAGCATCTTCTCACCAACTGGTCTGATCTCCAAACTCTCAATCGGAGGTCTCGAGGCCCCTTCTGCCGGGTGCTCGCTTTCTCTACCGCATCTTGTCTCCACCTGGTCTGGTCTCCAAACTAATTGACTTCCTGTCTTCACCGAGTTATATAATAGTTCAACGCCCCCTTCTTCTTGTGGGCGTCACAATTGCACTCATTCAACCCATCCACGGTCAAGGTTATAATTCTGATATTCCTCGACCGGATGCACCTGTTATTTACATAGGTGCATTTCCTATTTTGACAGCCCGGCCGGGTCGTAGGTCAATATACAACAAGAGTCTTAAAGTAACTCTCAGCCTCTGGCCTCCGATTTAGACTTGAATGCAAATTCATGGCTCCATCAGTTACTTAACTTGGTCACTGGATTGATTCGGAAGATCTACGTCCCACTAAGGACAAAATACGAGCTCTCAGAGATGCCCTTGTATTGCGTATGTGGCAGAACTGAAAGCTTTCCTGGGATTGTTCCAGTTTTACTCTAGGTACGTTCCCAACGTTGCGGATAAGCTGCCCCCCTTATACCGCCTGTTGCAGAAGAGCGTCTTTTGGAAGTGGGAAAAAGATCACTCTTTAGCGTTTCAACAAGCAAAAGAGTCATTGCTGACGAATCGTGCCCTGGTCCACTATGATCCAAAAGAAAGAACTTATCCTCACTTATGATGCTAGTCAGTACGGCGAGGGAACAGTTCTATCCTATATCATGCCAAATGGTAGTGAGAAACCGGACACTTTCGGCAACCGAAAAAATTACAGTCAGCCAGATAAGGAAGGAATAGGCATCATCTTTGGAGTAAAACAAAATTCCACCAATACCTGCTTGGATAGACTTTCCGACTTGTTACGGATCACAAGCCACTTGTTTGTCTTTTCAGCCCGACAAGGCTTATTGTCGATAGCCTGCAACTAAGAATCATCAGGTGGTCTCAGTTAATGAGTTCATATGATTATAGCATCATGTACAAACTGGGAATAAACATTGTTACTGCTGATGCAATGAGCCGTCTATCTCTCCAAGAAAATCTACAAATCCCGACGCCGGGACATCATTCACTTAATGGACCACTTGAATGACACAACAGTGGATTCCGACGATATTCGCAGACATACCTCATAGGATCCAATACTTTCAAAGGTCTACCAAGCTGTACAACCAGGAACAAATTTACCGGAGGGGCCCCTCTACTCAGCGTTTCATACAAATAGATACGAACTGTGGGTCGAAAATGGATGCATGCTCTGATAATACCACAAACCCTTAGACAAAAAGTCCGGAAGGAGCTCAACCAATGTCACCCGGGAATGGTAAAAATGAAGGCCCTGGCTAGAAACTACGCGTGCTGGCAAGGAATGGATGCAGATATTAAAAGAAAGATTAACTGTTGCTATACATGCCAGAGCTCTGGAACCTTTACTACAAGATCACCACCACATCCCAGGGAATGGCCCAGGGAACCTAGGCACTGTATCCACGTGGACTATGCCGATGACCACAGCAGAAATCTGCTCATAGTCACTGATGCTCACTCAAAATGGATAGAGGTCTACCTTACAGGGGCCACAAACTCAACCACGATAATTGAAAAATTAAGGTGTTGTTTTGCCAAGCACGATCTTTCAAGTGTCCTTGTCAGTTACAATGGCCAATATTTCACCGGTTTGGAGTGTGCTGAATTTACTAGAAAGAATGGTATTAAGCACAAATTGGTAAACCCCTAACAGCAAGCCTCAAATGGCCAGGCAGAAAGTTCAGTTAAAATTGTTGAAAGTGGACTGAGAAGGATGTCAGGTGGAACACTGGAAACGAAGCTTTCACGGTTCCTACTTTCCTACACCCTATACCACAACTTGAATTACATCAGCAGAACTGTTGATGAAAAGGAAGTTATAGACAAATCTGGACAGGTTGTACTCTTCAGCTAAGATCATCAGAAATTCCATCATGACAGAACCACCAAGATGTGGATTTGTAGGGAGATGGCCTGTATTTAGTATTTAAGTCCCCCACAATTTTAATGTTAAAGAAGTTTTATATAAGTTTTGCTTGGAATAAGGCACATGGAAAAAGGTAGTTAATGAAGGAAGCCAATGAGTGAAGGATATGCAACAAATTAGTAAAAGATATGAAACAAATAAAGGTTGTAAAACGACGCGGACAAAAAGAACATTTAAAACAAGGCGACGAACAAAACAAATTTGTACACTATAATAAAACTTACATTCATACATAAAAAATATCGCTAATTCTATTAACAAAATAATCGTGTGTGTATGTATGTGTGTGTGTGTGTGAGACTAACACAACTAAACTACAAAAGGATTACATATTTAAAATGTCTTTCTTTTTATGGTTGGAGACAGTCGGTTTCTCTGAGACTGGAAAAAGTCTCAAATGTCTGCGAGGCCCATCCATGTTGTTGCTATTTGACGTCTGTTGAGTCACACTGGAGGGAGTGTGTTGCCGCTGCGAAGAAATTGTGTTAAAAGAGAAAGAGTGTTTGAAGACGACGTATTTATAGAAAATACGTGTCTTGTAAGTGGCTCCAAACGCTGGACGAAAATTACGCGCGGACGTAGTTTTACGCAGGTCACGTGGTTCTCCTGACCAATGGTTTCCCGAGACTGAATATGTGAGCGTCCGCCATCTTTGTTGTGGGAACAAGTGGCATACCGCCCAAATGAAATTATAGGAGTGTAAAGTCCTATAGATTTCACAAAGGCCAGGAGGTTTTTGCCCAGAACTTTCACAGTAGCCCCGGATGGCTGGCAGGGCATGTTTTAGAGGGCATTGGTGACCTATCTTTCTTGATAAAATTACAAGACAGACGAGTTATTCGACGTCAACAAGACCTCATGAGGGCTCGCCTATGTTCTTCTAAGCCAATGTCACCTACTCGTAAATAACCCGGGACCAGAGCAAATTGAATCAAGATTGCATCCTCAACCGGACACAGAACCCCAGGTTCCTATTCACACCCCAGACACATTAATGCAGGAGAATCCTGCAGTCCAAAAATCAACTGTTACGATGTCGACCCCACTGCGACAGTCTTCTCGAGTAGTCGAAGTACCACAATCAACTGTTGCGATGTCAACCCCATCGCGACGATCCGCTCGAGAAATCAGGGCACCTGAAAGTTTCAGTCTTTTGATCTGAAGCCAAGACTCGTAAATAATGAGGGAGGAGATGTTATGTATGAAAAGTTTGGGAGCTACAGTCTTTAGGGTAGCACTGGAAACTTCCGGTGGTGAGCCCAGAAGGCGAGTTCGGAATGATTAAACAGGCTTATGACTCCAACGAGTGTTTTTGGTTGATAATTGTTGTAGTTATCCCACACGAACCTTGTTTTTGGGATGAAAAATTACTCTTAAAATGTCGTTCAGGATACGAATATATAGAGTAAATATTAAAAAAAAACAGTTAAAAATGATTTGAATTTTTATTATCATTAATATCACTCGATATTGGCAAGAGTGTTTATCGAAGATTAAAATGTAATTTTGGTGTGAGCATCACAACTTAGGAAAGCTTATTTAGCTCAGAATGTTATGGTACAATTAGATGGCTGTCTCTAGTGCCTATAGAAAAAGAAGAGAAATTGAAGGGAAATAATCACCAAGAAGAGAGAAAGATAATTATTCAATTTACCACCTGGTCAGATTTGACACAAGGTCATTTTTAAAATAGGGAGTCATACACAAATCGAGACTCATGGGTGACCGTTATAAAAAAATGCCTGATCCCATAAAAATTTCCCCATTTTTGGTGGGTGGGCGCCGAGCAATGAACTCTGGTAATGCATGGGGGAAGGCCCCATGGGACCAGGTAATCATTAACACCTCACATGCCTGGCAAGGTGTCAGTTCGATAAGAGAGGAAATGGCGGTAGGCATTAAGATTTCTGGATGTAATACCTATGTATCTGCATGAGTTCTACCATTGGTGGGATGTTGTTGATTTTCTCTCTCTCAATATCTTCTATAATAGCAAATTCATTGTTAAAGTCGTGGTCTTTTAGGCAGAAATGTTGTTCAACCAGGAGTAATTTATTCTGCTCTAATGATTTTATTCTAAACCTGAAAGGCCACACTCTTTTCTCTACATATTGTTTGGAGCAACATGTGCATTCTAAAAGTTGTTGGCGACCATAGTCGAGGGCGACCATAAGGATCCCTTTTCAATAGCTACTACACTGAGGTGTAGGGGAGGGCACTACTCCTTTCCCTGGATTGTTCCATTTTACTCTCGATACGTACCTTATATTGCTGAGTGTTAAGCAAGGAGGTATCAAGTACCATTTTAAAAGTCTTTGGTATGACACGATTAAAAGGTGAATAATATTTTTGCGATTATAGTTTCATCTCTAGTAGATTTTAAAACTCATCTTGATTATAGAACTAGAGTTACTTATAATTTTACTTTTCATCAAGCAATGTCATTAAAGTATTTTTGGTACACATGAACGTTTATCTATTCATTTTTTATGGAGGTCAGGGTCTGATTTTACCTAAGTTTTTTACAATGTAAAATATCCCTCACATGCAAAACTTTTCACTGATCTTTGGCCAAAATGCCAATCACGACGTGAATTATGCCATAATTTTTATTGGTGTTATGCAAATCAAGTATGGAGTCTCTGTAGCATAATGACTAAAGTGCTGGACGGTAACCCCAAAGTAAGCGAGTTTGAACTCCAGCTTACGTTATTACTGTTATATATTGACCCTCGACCAAGCCGTCAATCAAGAGATTCACCTGTGTAAATAAGCGGAAGAACAGCGGAAGCAGGTGTGCATGGGACAATAATATAACCAGGTGCCCGGGGCAGTTGGAGTCAGTTGGAGATAGGATGCCAGCGTGAGAATCAGCTTGCAGACTGAGGGCTTGCGGCAACCTAGCCAAGATGAGAAAGAAGTACTGCTGGGTCAATATAGCAGTCTGTCCCCGTCTCCAGCTCATCTCTCACACACAGCAACCATCACCCTTACGAGAATAAAGTGTGAGAGATGATATTTTTATAAAGAAGTGTATTCGTTCGTTTGTTGAAGTCATCATTATGTTTGATTATGCTCTGCTTATGTTTATCATATTTACCCAACCCCTCCGCTCGGGCAGGATATGACACAAGGTCAATTTTTTTAAGCGGAGTTTAACAGGTTTGAATTCAGAGTTTTCTTTCTCCTAGACTTTCACCAAGGCTGAAGAACCTAGTCTGCCCTACTATTTACCCATAGCTGAAGGGAGAATATTTTGGATTCATACCTTTCCCAAGGGTATTAGTGCTATGTGAAATGCAATCAGTCTCATCCAGGATTTGAACTCGTGTCGCCGTGTCCAATTCCTGCGACGATAACCATTACACCACGGGCACCTTCTGCTTATGTTTATATTTGTATACGTATACGTGTATATGTATGTGACTATACAACATTATATTCACTTTCTAATACAGCTTGGGAAAGGTAATGACCCCCTTACTCTATAGGTTAAGTAGTATCATTGCTATTCTTCTACAAAGATAACTTTAGCATTAGATAATCCACAAAAGTTGATATGCCATTAAATAAAGAAACCAAAAAAAAATGTACGAATCAAATGAATAGAAATTCTGATACATTTTAAATCATTTCATTTATTTCATGTTTCTTACATGAATTATTAGGTGAATCACATTGTTATTTTGGATGTTTCCAAAATCTGGAATATGCCATGGTTCTGGATTCATTTGCGTGGCATCTGTCCGCTCTGGGTACTTTGGGGCGCCTGGTAAACGGGATTGTTTGGATTGAGTTGGTTACCATGGTTATTCAAATCTGGCCTGGTGCCAGTTCCAGAGTAAGTTGATTCATATCCTTGATACCTGGGATTATTCGGATTACATTGATTACTATGATTATCCAAATTGGCTTGGGGATTTCTTCCAGACATGATGCAAAATTCTTAGTCTTGAATAGAATTTCTAAAAGAAAATGAAAGAAGATATTTTTTATTACACTGTGATAAAACACCTTCACACATACTATTTAATAATATTTATGTGATAATATCTTATAACATTTACGACTTATTATCTAATCACACCTGCGGAAATCTGATCTATCTGAAAAAAGAAAACAGGATCTTTTCTCAACTATAGCCGTGTCAGTACTATTGTATGGTTGCACCACTGGGTCTTTATTGAAACGTTGGCTAAAAAAGCTAGATGGCAACAACACAAGGATGCTGTGTGCAGTTTTCAAAAATCCTGGAAGCAGCATCCCATAAAACAGTAGCTGTATGACCACTTAAATCCCATCTTAAAAACTACCAAGTAAGACAAGCAAACCATGCTGGCCCCTACTGGGAGTGTAAGGACAAATTCATAAATGACATTGTTAGGTAGAATCTTCGAAATGGACACACCAGAGTTGACAGAATAGTAAATGATCACAATTATTATCTCTGTACGGACACAAGGTGCCATCTAGAAGACTCACCAAGACCGATGGTCGACTGGGACGTATGGTGATAGATTCAAAGGAAACCACTGCTGCCAGCTCGCTTAGATGATTATAACTTATCCTGTATTTTTAGTTAATTGTCGTAAAATGTTCCAAGTGATTTTGGAGAGCTACTGTTTTGTGAAAGGTAAGAATTGCTACTTCTGCTGATATCACTGAACTCACTAAAATCTCTCACTTGTTATTTGAAGAGGAGATGAATACCATTAAATAAATTCCATGGAACTGAGATGCCATGAAATGGAATAAGATATCTTCCCTAAATACAAATAAGTTATGAGAAGAAATGGTCATTGCCTAGTAATCAGCAAGGTTCAGAGAGATACCATAAAGCAAAAATCAATAGGCATGAACATGCAACGGTCTAACTGATTATAGGAGATTGGAGGAGCATTGACAAATAATCACTATGCCTATCCAACGGCTTAACAGATCAAAAGAATGTCACTCCTAAATAAGAATCGTATGAATCTAATAACTTAATTGATTTTACAAGATGAGATTGGCACTGCTACATAAGTAGTGTATCGATCCAATGGCCAAATTGATCACAGATTAGGATATAGACAATGCCAAAGAAGCAACATGTCGATTCAACAAATTAAAGGATTTTACGAGAGATGTGCACAGCCATATGAGCACTATATTTATCCAACGATTTCCGGAGAGGAGACGGGCACTGCCAAATAAATCCCATCTCTATCCAACTGCCAAATAAATTTCAAGAAAAGGATATTGGCACTGCTAAATAAGCACCATGCATATCCAATGACTTAATAAATCATAGTTGAGGGGTAGGCACTGCTAAATACCAACCATGTCTCTCCTACGGCCTAATAGATTATAGAGGTATGGTCATTGCCAAATAAGCACCATATCTATCACACTTCATAAAAGATCATAAAAGAAGAAATGGGCACGACTAAAAAAGCACCAGATATACACCAGTACTATACAACATAAGAAAAGAGATGGGCACTGCCAAATAAGCATCCTATCTATCCAACGACATAAAGATCATAAAAGAAAGGAAGGGCACTACTAAATAAGCACCAGATCTATACAACTACAATACAACATAAGAAAAGAGATAGTTTAGTATTTAGTAGTGCCCTTCCTTTCTTTTATGATCTTTATGTCGTTGGATAGATAGGATGCTTATTTGGCAGTGCCCATCTCTTTTCTTTTCTATACAACTACAATACAACATAAGAAAAGAGATGGGCACTGCCAAATAAGCATCCTATCTATCAGACGGCATAAAAGATCATAAAAGAAAGGAAGGGCACTACTAAATAAGTACCAGATCTATACAACTACAATACAACACGAGAAAAGAGATGGGCACTGCCAAATAAGCATCCTATCTATCCAACGGCATAAAAGATCATAAAAGAAAGGAAGGGCACTACTAAATAAGCAACAGATCTATACAACTACAATACAACACGAGAAAAGAGATGGGCACTGCCAAATAAGCATCCTATCTATCCAACGACATAGAAGATCATAAAAGAAAGGAAGGGCACTACTAAATAAGCACCAGATTTATACAACTACAATACAACACGAGAAAAGAGATGGGCACTGCCAAATAAGCATCCTATCTATCAGACGGCATAAAAGATCATAAAAGAAAGGAAGGGCACTACTAAATAAGTACCAGATCTATACAACTACAATACAACACGAGAAAAGAGATGGGCACTGCCAAATAAGCATCCTATCTATCCAACGGCATTAAAGATCATAAAAGAAAGGAAGGGCACTACTAAATAAGCACCAGATCTATACAACTACAATACAACATAAGAAAAGAGATGGGCACTGCCAAATAAGCATCCTATCTATCAAACGGCATAAAAGATCATAAAAGAAAGGAAGGGCACTACTAAATAAGCACCAGATCTATACAACTACAATACAACATAAGAAAAGAGATGGGCACTGCCAAATAAGCATCCTATCTATCCAACGGCATAAAAGATCATAAAAGAAAGGAAGGGCACTACTAAATAAGTACCAGATCTATACAACTACAATACAACATAAGAAAAGAGATGGGCACTGCCAAATAAGCATCCTATCTATCCAACGGCATAAAAGATCATAAAAGAAAGGAAGGGCACTACTAAATAAGCACCAGATCTATACAACTACAATACAACACGAGAAAAGAGATGGGCACTGCCAAATAAGCATCCTATCTATCCAACGGCATAAAAGATCATAAAAGAAAGGAAGGGCACTACTAAATAAGCACCAGATCTATACAACTACAATACAACATAAGAAAAGAGATGGGCACTGCCAAATAAGCATCCTATCTATCAGACGGCATAAAAGATCATAAAAGAAAGGAAGGGCACTACTAAATAAGCACCAGATCTATACAACTACAATACAACATAAGAAAAGAGATGGGCACTGCCAAATAAGCATCCTATCTATCCAACGGCATAAAAGATCATAAAAGAAAGGAAGGGCACTACTAAATAAGCACCAGATCTATACAACTACAATACAACATAAGAAAAGAGATGGGCACTGCCAAATAAGCATCCTATCTATCAGACGGCATAAAAGATCATAAAAGAAAGGAAGGGCACTACTAAATAAGCACCAGATCTATACAACTACAATACAACATAAGAAAAGAGATGGGCACTGCCAAATAAGCATCCTATCTATCAGACGGCATAAAAGATCATAAAAGAAAGGAAGGGCACTACTAAATAAGTACCAGATCTATACAACTACAATACAACATAAGAAAAGAGATGGGCACTGCCAAATAAGCATCCTATCTATCAGACGGCATAAAAGATCATAAAAGAAGGGAAGGGCACTACTAAATAAGCACCAGATCTATACAACTACAATACAACATAAGAAAAGAGATGGGCACTGCCAAATAAGCATCCTATCTATCCAACGGCATAAAAGATCATAAAAGAAAGGAAGGGCACTACTAAATAAGCACCAGATCTATACAACTACAATACAACATAAGAAAAGAGATGGGCACTGCCAAATAAGCATCCTATCTATCCGACGGCATAAAAGATCATAAAAGAAAGGAAGGGCACTACTAAATAAGCACCAGATCTATACAACTACAATACAACATAAGAAAAGAGATGGGCACTGCCAAATAAGCATCCTATCTATCCAACGGCATAAAAGATCATAAAAGAAAGGAAGGGCACTACTAAATAAGCACCAGATCTATACAACTACAATACAACATAAGAAAAGAGATGGGCACTGCCAAATAAGCATCCTATCTATCCAACGACATAAAGATCATAAAAGAAAGGAAGGGCACTACTAAATAAGTACCAGATCTATACAACTACAATACAACATAAGAAAAGAGATGGGCACTGCCAAATAAGCATCCTATCTATCCAACGACATAAAGATCATAAAAGAAAGGAAGGGCACTACTAAATAAGCACCAGATCTATACAACTACAATACAACATAAGAAAAGAGATGGGCACTGCCAAATAAGCATCCTATCTATCAGACGGCATAGAAGATCATAAAAGAAAGGAAGGGCACTACTAAATAAGCACCAGATCTATACAACTACAATACAACATAAGAAAAGAGATGGGCACTGCCAAATAAGCATCCTATCTATCAGACGGCATAAAAGATCATAAAAGAAAGGAAGGGCACTACTAAATAAGCACCAGATCTATACAACTACAATACAACATAAGAAAAGAGATGGGCACTGCCAAATAAGCATCCTATCTATCCGACGGCATAAAAGATCATAAAAGAAAGGAAGGGCACTACTAAATAAGCACCAGATCTATACAACTACAATACAACATAAGAAAAGAGATGGGCACTGCCAAATAAGCATCCTATCTATCAGACGGCATAAAAGATCATAAAAGAAAGGAAGGGCACTACTAAATAAGTACCAGATCTATACAAGTACAAAACAACATAAGAAAGGAGGTGGGCACAGCCAAATAAGCATCCTATCTATCCAACGGCATAAAAGATCATAAAAGAAAGGAAGGGCACTACTAAATAAGCACCAGATCTATACAACTACAATACAACATAAGAAAAGAGATGGGCACTGCCAAATAAGCATCCTATCTATCCGACGGCATAAAAGATCATAAAAGAAAGGAAGGGCACTACTAAATAAGCACCAGATCTATACAACTACAATACAACATAAGAAAAGAGATGGGCACTGCCAAATAAGCATCCTATCTATCAGACGGCATAAAAGATCATAAAAGAAAGGAAGGGCACTACTAAATAAGTACCAGATCTATACAAGTACAAAACAACATAAGAAAGGAGGTGGGCACAGCCAAATAAGCATCCTATCTATCCAACGGCATAAAAGATCATAAAAGAAAGGAAGGGCACTACTAAATAAGCACCAGATCTATACAACTACAATACAACATAAGAAAAGAGATGGGCACTGCCAAATAAGCATCCTATCTATCCGACGGCATAAAAGATCATAAAAGAAAGGAAGGGCACTACTAAATAAGCACCAGATCTATACAACTACAATACAACATAAGAAAAGAGATGGGCACTGCCAAATAAGCATCCTATCTATCAGACGGCATAAAAGATCATAAAAGAAAGGAAGGGCACTACTAAATAAGTACCAGATCTATACAAGTACAAAACAACATAAGAAAGGAGGTGGGCACAGCCAAATAAGCATCCTATCTATCCAACGGCATAAAAGATCATAAAAGAAAGGAAGGGCACTACTAAATAAGTACCAGATCTATACAACTACAATACAACATAAGAAAAGAGATGGGCACTGCCAAATAAGCATCCTATCTATCCGACGGCATAAAAGATCATAAAAGAAAGGAAGGGCACTACTAAATAAGCACCAGATCTATACAACTACAATACAACATAAGAAAAGAGATGGGCACTGCCAAATAAGCATCCTATCTATCCGACGGCATAAAAGATCATAAAAGAAAGGAAGGGCACTACTAAATAAGCACCAGATCTATACAACTACAATACAACATAAGAAAAGAGATGGGCACTGCCAAATAAGCATCCTATCTATCCAACGGCATAAAAGATCATAAAAGAAAGGAAGGGCACTACTAAATAAGCACCAGATCTATACAACTACAATACAACATAAGAAAAGAGATGGGCACTGCCAAATAAGCATCCTATCTATCCAACGGCATAGAATATCATAAAAGAAAGGAAGGGCACTACTAAATAAGCACCAGATCTATACAACTACAATACAACATAAGAAAAGAGATGGGCACTGCCAAATAAGCATCCTATCTATCCAACGGCATAGAAGATCATAAAAGAAAGGAAGGGCACTACTAAATAAGCACCAGATCTATACAACTACAATACAACATAAGAAAAGAGATGGGCACTGCCAAATAAGCATCCTATCTATCCAACGGCATAAAAGATCATAAAAGAAAGGAAGGGCACTACTAAATAAGTACCAGATCTATACAAGTACAAAACAACATAAGAAAGGAGGTGGGCACAGCCAAATAAGCATCCTATCTATCCAACGGCATAAAAGATCATAAAAGAAAGGAAGGGCACTACTAAATAAGTACCAGATCTATACAACTACAATACAACATAAGAAAAGAGATGTGCACTGCTAAATAAGCACCATATCTATCCAACGGCTTAATAGATCCTAAGAGATGAGAAGGGCACTGCCAAATAAACATCATATAACCCGCCCCCTTAGAAAACAAGACAAATTCTTGGAAAAAAAACTTCCGTTTTTCCTCTTGAGTTTGTATCTATCCGCCTAAGTCCGTTTACATCGATCAGTTTATTTTGTCGAGTTGATATGCTATATACTTAAGGTAATTGTTGTTGTTTTTTTTATATTAGTCATGTTTAGTTAATTATATTTCATTATTTAGTTTGGTAAGGCTTTGAACTACTCCAGTCTCTTAGTTCAGTTTCATAATCAGACGGTGCAGCAACCAAAATGTTTGTTTTATGAAAGGTGAACGCGTTGTTGATCACAATGTATTAACCAACCTGAGGTTAATAAATGAAGACTGATGAGTGAATATACATGAAAAAACAAGCAAAATTCTAGCCCCCCCCAATCCATTTTTTCTCACTTGCGGCTAAAACTGTAAAGAAAGTAATATTAACAAGACTAGAAGAATGTCAGATTAAAAAACGGATACTTACTGGAACCAGATAGCAAGCAATTTTAAAATAAACTTTCGAAGAACCGACTTTTATATAACTGTTATCTTTCTACGAAAAGATATTTCCAAGAAAAACGATTTTCAATAGCCAATCAAAATAATATCACCTTGCGGGTTTGTAATAAATATTTTGTATACGTATATGTGTGTGTGAATATATTACAAGTGTGTGCGTGCATTTCATATATGTTTGTGTGTGTGTGTGTGTGTGTGTGTTTCTGCACGTATTTGAATGTATTCTA
>OY757940.1:13535708-13635708 GCA_963585895.1 Sepioteuthis lessoniana | reverse complement strand
GAATATTTTTTAAAAAATCAACAAAACATATATAATAAAGATACTTTTTATTTAAATTGTTGCGGCGCCGATAAGCGCGTCGACCCCGCAAATGAATTTAAGTTTAATGCGTGCGAGTTGTGACAGCCAAAGACAATGAAGGGAACAAAGGCAAGTTAACAGATACAACAAAAGTGACGATTTATTGCCGGAATTACAAACGTGTGTGTAAAGTCCGTGGCGGTTGTATTTGGTCTTCAGCTAGATGGGTGATATCGATAGCTGGTATGTTCGAGTCGTAGATATACAGCTAGATGTTTGATGCAGGTAAGCTGAGATCGGTCGGGTCGATGAATACAGCTGGACGATCGTAGCGGAGAGCTGTGGTTGGTCGAGTCGTTGGTAAATCGATGTCCCGGTTTTGACAGTTCGTAGAGTTAACCGAGGGCGTGTCGATTTGGTTTTCTAGCCTGTACTGTGCAATGCTAGGGCAGTCCGTAACAGCGAGTCGTTACGTGGACTGGATGCTGCATTGCTGGAGCGTCGAGGTCGGTAGATCGATATCCCAGTTTTGACAGTACGTTGGGTTAACCGGGGGTGTATCGATTTGGCTGCTAGCTCGTACAGCGAGTCGTACGTGAGCCAGATGTTGCAATGCTAGGGTAGTCCGAAACAGCGAGTCGTTACGTTAACTAGATTCTACATTGCTGGGGCAGTCCGTAACAGCGAGTCGTTACGTGGACTGCATTGCGGGAGCATCGAGGTCGAAATCGGTTTTTTTGGCAGCTTGGTCGTGTAGAATCGAGCGAGTTGGTGACTAAGACTGAGTCGTGTCTTAGAACTACGGACCAAGTGAACGGACGGGGAACCGTGGCTAAGGTTTGCCAGGCCTTAACACATACGAAGTCGAGCGAGCGGATCGGTGAAGCTAGGGCTTTGTCGTGCCCCTACCTGTGCGGGCGTATTGTTTACGGTAGCTATGGCTTTGTCGTGCCAAAGAGCTGTGCGGGCGTATCGTTGACGGTAGCTATGGCTTTGTCACGCCAAATAGCTGTGCGGGCGAATCGTTGACGGTAGCTATGGCTTTGTCGCGCCAAACCTGTGCGGACGAGTCGGGGCGGTAGACAAGGCTTGCGCGCCAAAGCTGTGCGGACGTATCGAGACGATAGCTAAGTCTTTTCGCGCCAAAGCTGTGCGGTAGCTAAGGCTTTTCACGCTAAAGCTGTGCGAGCGTATCGGACGGTAGCTAAGGCTTTGGGCGCCAAAGCTCTGCACTATCGAGCGGGCAGGCCAGGAGGCCGCGACTAAGATTGGCGTTATCTTAGCGCTGTGCAGGTAGCGAAGTAGTTGCTAAAGGCTAACCCGTGCCTTTAGAGCTGCGCAGCCGAACGGACGAGCGAAGCCTTTAGTGCATATCGACGCAAAAAAAGGAGAGTAAATCGACCACATGAAATGGGATTCAGCCTTGTAGCTAGGTGATTTGTAGAGAAAAAAAGGTGTTGAATCTGCCACTAGAAGTGTCTGTGAGGTGAATGCAATCACGATAACGTAGGATCCAGCCTCGTGGAGCCGAGTGGCCCCTGAGAGCGTCAGCGTACACCTCCGTTATTTATCGATGCGTCCCATCAACACACGAATGTGGCACAAGGTTGTTTTAAAGGTGGGTCCGGTCGCAGGGCGGAAGCCCACAAGCGTCCGGCAAGGCCAAAAGTACCTTCAACCTCGTCGGCATTCCCTTCTTGGGGGCGCCTCAGGCACCAAGCAATACCCGCCGAAGGGGGTGAAAGCCTGGGGGATGGCCCCCTGAGGCCATCCTCCAGTTCCTCCGGCCTCAGGGGATCACCACCCAGGCTTTTACCCCCTTCGGGGGGTATTGCCTGGTGCCTGAGTCGCCTCTAATAAGGGGAATGCCGACGGGGCAGAAGGTATTTTTGGCCTTGCCGGACGCGTATGGGCTTCGGCCCTGCGACCGGACCCACCGTAAAAACGGCATTGTGCCACGTTCGTACGTTGTAGGGACGTATGATAAATAATCGGAGGTCTTCTGACGCTCTCAGGAGCCGCTCTCAGCAGGCTCCGAAAGGCTCGAATCCTACATCACGTGGTTGCATTCACCTTTCCCATCACATAATTATGCACAAACGGTTCTTTTAAGGTCCATAAGATATCACCTTCTGCGGGTTGGAGTATCCCTGACGGTCCTTAACGACCAGTCGAAGTAGACGGCTCGGAGGCAAACACGAAGAGGACTCAAAGACCAGCCGGTCTTAACCATTCGATCGGTTCCATTCGTCCGTTTGGCTGCACTGCGCTAAAGGCACGGGTTAGCATTTAGCTACCGCTTCACTATCTGCGCAGCGCTGAGATAACGCCAATCTTAGCCTCAGCCTCCTGGCCTGTATGCTTGCTTGTGCAGAGCTTTGGCGCGGCACAGCCATAGCTACCGTCTCTCGACACGTTCGCACAGCTTTGGCGCTACACAGCCTTAGCTACCGTCCGATACGTCCGCACGGCTTTGACACGGCAATGCCTTAGCTACTGTCCGATACGTCCGCACGGCAAAGCCTTAGCTACTGTCCGATACGTCCGCACGGCTTTGACACGGTAAAGCCTTAGCTATCGTCCCGATACGTCTGCATAGCTAGGGACACGACGAAGCCCTAGCTTCACCGACTCGTTCGCTTGACATCGTATGTGCTAAGGCCAGGCAAACCTTAGCCACGGTTTCCCCGTCCGTTCCCTCGGTCCGTAGTACTAAGATACAGCTTAGTCTTAGTCACCAGTAGGTAAATATTTTTTTAAACTAATAGATAAGCACTTTAAACATGACAATATACTACATAAAATATTTAATAGAAAAACGTTAAAAATTAGTTACTCCTGCTCGAAAAATATTTTTCAAATAATCAATAATCATAATAAAGAGATAATTAAGGAATTTCAGGACCGAACAAATAATAATAATAATAATAGTAGACAAAACGAATGTGATTGTAAAACTCGAAATAATTGTCCTATGAATGGATTATGTAACTTAAATAATGTAGTGTATCAAGGAATCATTTACCTAAAAGAGAATATTATGGATAGAAAAACTTATATCGGAATTTCCTCCACGAAATGGAAAATTAGATACGCAAATCACAAATATTCTTTCTCCCACGAATATCTGAAACACCAAACAGCCCAATCTAAGCAATTCAGGTGTTTGAAAAATAAAGGGTTAACCCCTGATATTCAATGGTCTATATTGAAAAAGTCAAATACTCCAAAATGTTTTGATGGTAGATGAAAAATTGCTTAGAGGAAAAAATACAAATAATGACATACCCAGGCCCTGAAAAATTGTTAAATAAGAGATGTGAATTAATCGCTAGATGTAGACATAAGACTAAATTAAAACTATAGATTAATTATCATAAATAATGGTTTAAAAAAACATAGAATTAAATTGAGAAATAACGTAAATGAACAAAAATAAAATAGAATTAAAATAAAGAATGTGAAAAAACTTATCTTGGCAAAAAAATGGGTAACTGAAGAAATAGGTTCGAAATTAATATAAGTATTATTGTTTCCTTAAGAAAAAAAGTTATTATATAAAAATATATTAAAAAGTTAATTATCTAATTAAGTAAGGAATTATGGAGTCTTAAGTAAAAAAATAAATAAAAATAAAAAATAAAAAAGTTAAATTACTATAATTCCAACCGGCAATAAAATAAAATAAATAAATAAATAAAATAAAAAACTGGAAGTGGGCTAAAACGAGGAGATAACTCTTCACCCCTCTTCTATCCCTTCCCACACTTCCACTCCCGTGTCTATTCTGATTCATTTTATCCATAATATCTGAAGAAGTCTTGTTAAATTTTTTCGTGTTTTTGGTTTATATCAAAAACACATAACAGGATGGAAATAAATTCGTAATCCTAATGTAACCGGTTTTGTTTTTTCTTAAAGAAATTATTGCAATATCAGTTACATTGAGCTCTTTACCTGGAAAATTTAAATGTTCACTCTTGAATGGTTTTCTTGTCCTGATGGAATTGCTCCCAACTCTGGTTTAACTGGACCGAATAATAATAATACATACATACATACTTACATACATATATATATATATATATATATATATATATATACATAATTTAAAATTAAATTTACGATAAGATTGTTGCGGGGCCAAGCGCAATATAATATGGAGAGTGCTCAATATCTAGGATAGAGCTATTATATAATAATAAATAGCTATAAATTAGATATATATATTTAATTCATGGAATTTAGACTGCGACCCCTAGGTTTCATGGAGGTTTTTGCAAAAAAAAGTTCATGAAACCTAGGAGTCGTAGTCTAAATTCCATGAATTAAATATATATATATACATATATATATATTTAATATATATTTCATTATATATATATATATATAATGAAAATAATTCCTACATGGCCAAGAGCAAATCTACCTAGGTTTCACTTAAACGGCTCTTCAGGATCGCTTTGACGAAGTGGGTTAGGATGAAATACATTTTTTTGATTAAAAAGACCCCTCACCTATACAGGAATTAGCATATGAAAAAATTTCCATTTTTCTACGTTGAACAATTTTAATCAATCTTTTTATCCATAAATCAATCAATTTTCCCAATATTCGTGTATCGAGCACGTTATTACGTTTTAGCTTAGGTAATTCTGTCGATATTTTTTCTTTTGACTAGGCATATGTGCTATTGATTATTTTCAAGTAGCACATGTGTTTTTCGTCTTTTATCTTTTTTATTGATTTTTTTCCAGATATAAGTTTGTAGAATTTGGAAATTGTACAATCTGGAAATTGTACACTCTGGAGTGCTACTGGCTCGCTGAAAGACTTACATACTTGGGCCATTCCTTGTCGGTGGACACGGTGTGGAGACGAAAGGCCAGTAGAACTTTTTCTTACCTCAAGTCAGATCCAAAGGCTGAAGGTCAACGTAAGCCGAAGGGCGAATTACCGTTTGTCCGCGAATGCCGTACGGCCCTTCGTAGCTTTTCTTCGTCCAGTTACCTTTCACGGCCTCGGAAAGAACTATATCGGGAACTAGTGGTGGGCTCCGCTTCGGACTCTCTCAATAAGCAGCGCGGTTGGACGGCGGAGGAGGTCCGCTGCCATTGGCATTGGACGCCAGTTTCGGGCTTCTTGAACAATTCCGAGTTCTCGCTCACCGGGCGGCTTGCACGGAATGCGTTGCCCCTTCTCGGCTTGAACTTCAGAGGGGGCCTGGCAGACATTCTCGATAATGGTTGCTGCAGCATCGGCTTAGAAGAAACGGTTGAGCATGCCTTCTACTACTGCGAGCGAGTTCGTTCGTTCTGGGATCATGTCGGGAAGTGGACGGCTCGCGTCGAACCCAAGCAGCTCGTGCTGCTCAACGTTGGTTACATCGTAGACAACGTTTTACCTCCGTTTCAGGGTGAGAAGCGTGTGATGTTTCTCGCGATCCTAGCTGTAGCCAGAATGGTGATTTGGAAGATGCGAAAGAAGAGATTGTATGACAATGCAAGCTTTTCTCATCGTGATCTGATATTGTTCTTTAGGCATCAGCTTAGGGTCAAGATCAGATGCGAGAGAAAACGCTTGGATTGCATAAAATTCGACAAAAGGTGGGTGAATGCAGCGAGCCTGGTCGTACGAAAGGGGCCAGTCACCCTTCCCTCCTCTACCCTTCCTGTGCACGGCGTCTACGGTCCGGGTCCTTCGGGACCCTATCCCGGGTAAGTAGGCTTTGTTTTTCCCATTGAATCTCTAGTTAGCAGTATGTTGTGAGTCATTATCCACTTCACCAAGTTGTTAGTTTCCAAGATCGTCCCTAGTTTTTATACCCCAACCCTTACTCCAGCCCACCTCTTCTGAAGATCTTGGGACCTCAGCAGAATAAATTTATGCTACCTTTCCTCACCACGCCAAACCCTCTTTTTTCTTTTGTCCCATTAGATTAGATCCCTCTCCCACTTAGGGTGTGTCTGTGTCCTGGTTATATTTTTGTTTGACGTCCACCTGCTTCCGCTGTTCTTCCGCTTATTTACACAGGTGCATCTCTTGATTGACAGCTCGGTCGAGGGTCAATATGTGACAACCTGTCAAAAAAAGTAAACAAACCAGATCCCTCAAAAAACCTTTAAAAACGCTACGTCCAGCTACGACCGGAAATAATGAAATCATCCGTAGCCATGACCTGCCATAACAGCGAAGAAAGAAAAAAAATCTACATTTTTACATTAATAATGCCCGTCTTTCGAAAGACAGTCTATTAAAATAAAGTGGATTATCTTTTGAAGCCTATCTCAGGGTAAAGGACTTGAAGAACTCTCTATCTACGCAGCCGTGTAGTGTGACACAGCCTTCGCTCTTTACAAACAAGCTCCTTTCAGAAGTCGTCGGCTCGCCCGTTAGTATGATTCTCCAGAGTCCTGACGTGTTAGCGAAGCTCTTAAGGCGTAATCCTACATCATGTGGTCGCATTCGCCTTACACCGACTTAGATATGCGAAAAGGTCCTTATAAGGACCATTAGAGGTCTCCATCCTTAGATTTGGAGAATCTCTGACAGTTCTCACGAACTCGTCGAAGCAGCCTGGAGGCAAACACAAAGAGAATAATAAGACCACCCGGTCTTAACCATTTCGGTCGGTTTCCCTGTTCGTTTGTTCTCGCACAAAGGTCAGCAGACTTAGCCACGGTTTCCCTGTCTGTTCGATTGACTTTGCAGCGCTAAAGCACCGTATCCCTAGCCACTGTTTCTCTGTCCGTTCACTCGACTTTGCAGAGCTAAGGTCGGCAGCCTTAGCCTCCGTTTCCCTGTCCGTTCACTTGGTCTGCAGTGTTAAGACACGGTTGTCTTAACCATGACACTCGTTTGTTCGCTCTTCGGTACCGCAATGCTAAAACATGGTCGTCTTAGCCACAACACTCATTCGCTAAGGTCCGCAACGCTAAGACACGATAGCCTTAGTTACTCGTTGCTTCGCCTGTTTGTTCGTTTCTCACCAACATGGAGCTAAGACGGTCTTAGCCCACTCGCTCGATCCTACCCGACCCAGCTCCAGCATTGTAGCATCAAGTCCGCGTATTACTGTATGGGCTAGCGACCACATCGACCCCCCCCCCCCCGGTACTACACAACCGAGACATCGATCATCCAGCTGTCTCGCTACCTACGACGACCATACCAGCTACCGACATCGATCATCCAGCTGACTCCACCAACAACGACGACACACACACACACCAATTGAACTTTACCAATAACGACGATTCTGTAATCTACGATAAATAAATTGTCATTTGTTATACTGTTATCTCGACTTTGTTCTCTTCATTGTTCTTTAGCTGTCAATTACTCACACGCTTAGCAACCTGAAATTAATTTGTGGAGTCGACGTTCTTATTGGCCGAGAATTTTGTGGCGTGAAGAAATTTTCCTTTGAATTGGAAAAATTCTAATGGCTGACTGAGAACTTGATGGAGTTCTATCAGGTATCCAATTACTGAATCTTCTTGTCGAAAGGAGATATTTTTAATTGCTGACCTGTGAAAGTTTTATCGAGTTTCAAATTCACTTGCAGAGTCACCTATTCGCAAGGAGATATTTATAATTGCTGAACGGAAGCAATTCTTACACGTTTTCTACCGTGGAATTGCTATACACAAAAATTATGAATGCTGAACACGAGGCTGGAAGGAATTCTTCCTTTCCAAACTTTTCATAAAGGATCTAAGAAACAAATCGCTGAAATCTGTCTCAATACATTTTTTCTTAATTACAATTGCTGCTGCAATTCAACTGAAGATTCTAGCACTTGAAAGTGCTGATATACGACGGGCCTGTTTGCTTGCTAACATCAATAGAAATACTGCAGTAAGACAGCTTGAAAGTGCTGATATACGACGGGTCTGTTTGCTTGCTAACAGTAATAAAAATGCCGCTGTAAGGCAGCTTGAAAGTGTTGATATACGACAGGCCTGTTTGCTTGCTAACAGTAATAAAAATGCCGCTGTAAGACAGCTTGAAAGGGCTGATATACGACGGGCCTGTTTGCTTGCTAACAGTAATAAAAATGCTGCTGTAAGACAGCTTGAAAGTGCTGATATACGACAGGCCTGTTTGCTTGCTAACAGTAATAAAAATGCCGCTGTAAGGCATCTTGAAAGTGTTGTTATACGACGGGCCTGTTTGCTTGCTAACAGTAATAAAAATGCCGCTGTAAGGCAGCTTGAAAGTGTTGATATACGACGGGCCTGTTTGCTTGCTAACAGCAATAGAAAAGCCGCTGTAAGACAGCTTGAAAGTGTTGATATACGACGGGCCTGTTTGCTTGCTAACAGTAATAAAAATGCTGCTTTAAGACAGCTTGAAAGTGCTGATATACGACGGGCCTGTTTGCTTGCTAACAGTAATAAAAATGCTGCTTTAAGACAGCTTGAAAGTGCTGATATACGACGGGCCTGTTTGCTTGCTAACAGAAATAAAAATGCCGCTGTAAGACAGCTTGAAAGGGCTGATATACGACGGACCTGTTTGCTTGCTAACAGTAATAAAAATGCCGCTGTAAGACAGCTTGAAAGTGCTGATATACGACAGGCCCATTTGCTTGCTAATAGGATTCTAACTGCTGCAAGGGAGAACAAAACACACAAGAAATACAGCTTGTTAGAAGAAATGCTGTTCAAACATTTCATTGCATTGACAAAGCTCATATAAGAGCTACAAAAAATACTCATTTGTTTATGGAAGCTTTTTCTTACGATTCCCAAAAAGATTACAAAAATGATCCTAAACTAACAATTAGGGAAATGAAAAAAAAATGTGAACATTGTGGTGCCAAGGGGTGGCCTGCAGAATCATCTGGTTTATGCAGCTTGGAAGGCAAAATCAATCTACCAACAATATAAGATCTTCCAGAATTCCTCAAGAGTATTTTATTGCAAAATACCCCAGCTGCAAAACACATCAGAAAAAACCTTCTGAAATACAATTCTGCTTTTCAGATAACATATTTTGGTTGGTTGGTTGGGTTTTATGGCATATTAACCTTTGTAGGTTATTTAACGCCAAATCCATTTTATGTAAATAATCAGTTCTATTTCGAACAATTCAGTTTAGCATAAGCATGCAGTTTGAATGTAAGTACAGTTTAATTGTGAAAAACATTTCTATTTCAAGCTATTCAGTTTAGTAAAGTAGTTCTAATTCAACTAATTCAGTTTAGTATAAGTATAGATTTTGTTTACATACAGTTAAATGTCAAAACAGTTCTATATTAAACAAATCAGTTTAGTGTAAGTACAGTTTCAATGTCAAAAAACAGTTCCGTTTCAAATAATTAAGTTTAGCATAATCATGCATATTAAATGTAAGTACGGTTTAATTGTGAAAAACATTTCTATTTCAAGCTATTCAGTTTAGTCAAACAATTCAGTTTAGCATAAGTATGCCGTTAGTTCTATTTAACCTATACAGAGTGCCCTATCAAGTGATACCACGCCGGGCCAGAGTGGGTCTGGGAGCAATGGCAATGAAAGGGTACTCCACATTCACCAAAGCCCCAGAATTACTGGAACCCCACCATCAGATTGTTTAGTGTCATATGCAGGACACTCATTGGGGAGTCTTACCCCTCTGCAGAGGTGTAGTCAGCGTATTCTACAGCCCCATTACACAGTTAGACGTCAAAACAGTTCTATGTCGAGCAATTCAGTTCAGCATAAGAACGCAGTTTAAAAGTCAAAACAGTTCTATTTTAAACAATTCAATTTAGCATAAATACGCAGCTTAAATGCAAAAATCAGTTTTGGGAAGGAAGCATGATTTATTTCTATTCAACCCATAGATAGGACCCTTATCAGGTGCTACCACTCCTGCCGACTGGGCAAACATCTTTTGGAGCCGATAAGAATATGACATATTTTGGATTCTTAGCAATATATAAAATCCAAGGGCAGTGTTATTATTTGATGGGTGGTATTCAACCACAGCCTAAAGAATCACATAAATTTATACAAATATATTTAATGGGTGGTGATCAAGCAGAAGCTCAACAAAGATGTGTAACATAGGACCAAAATGTTGTGTCTGAAAGAAAGAAGTCAGCAGAAAAAGAAACCCTCAAAGTCGAAATTTAAGGGAGAAAAATAGTAGTCGTTTTTATTCACTTAGACTACGGCGGGTTGCAGCTCGAAAAGTTCGTCTCATAGCGTTCTCCCTCCCCCGTTTCTTGGTGGCGACGGTGGGTGTCCTTGTAGTCGGCTTGTTGACACGTTCCTGACAGTTGTATCGTAGTAGGTTGGGTAGCACGAGTTGGGGTCTTCTGAACCTTTTGACGCACCTGTTTTGAAACCTGCCTTCAACTCTGCCAAAATCTCGTGACTTGTTTTCTTATATAGAGATTTTGAGGAACAAATCGAAGCTCTCAGTTCGATGACACCAGTGAAAACTGTCGTTAAACAGGTGACAATTCATGTGTGATTATATTAAAATCACGTCTGAACTTTGCAGGTCATTCTGCCCGCACGGCAGTTTAAAATGTCCGTGACATTTTCACTGATTGACGACAGCCGATGTGTTCGCGCGTTCTCAACGACAGCGCCCGTCCGTAATATTACAGATGTACAAATGTTCACAATGTGTTGGATTCAGACATAGTTATTGATTTAAAGAAAATGTTTCATAAATACTATAAATATATTGATATTTTTCACTATGCGCTTGAGCATATAATGCTGATAAAAGATAAAAAAGTTATCATCAGAGCTGATAAACGTCCTGACGGAGAATACGAAAAGAAATACAATGCACCTGTCGCATAGGAAATTACAATTGTAATGGCGGTTGAACAAAAATCATGGATTCAACAGAAGCAGGGGAAAACTGTTCAAGAACATGAAGTCAAGGTATCTGGTGCTGTTAGGTGTGTTTGTACTGTCCACCCGGGTAACAAGGAGTGTTTTTGTCTACCGTAATTTCTTTACATTGTTAGAGGGCCAACATCATTTGAGGATCACTGGTGCTTTCAAGGTAAAGTGTCTACAACATACCAAGAAACATGTAGATTATATGGCCTTTTAAAAGATGATGAACACTGGAAAAAAATCTCTTGAAAAAGCAGTTGTTTCTCGATTAGCCAGCCAGATAAACAGTGGTTTACAATTATGCTCACAGCCTGTGAAATTGAACAACCTCATCTTTTCTGGGATGAGTTTAAAAACAATATGTCTGAGGACTTCCTGAATCAGGCCAGACTACAAAATGAAAATACGTCCATTGAGTTTTGCCCAGAAATTTCTAGAAAATGTCGAGCCTAGGATCTTAATACTACCTTAACTCATTGTGGGATGCCAGAGCCTGATGTAAGAATGGAATTACGCGGGGCATACGATAAGTTTCCAGACTTTTTTTGTATGGGCACTTTTATTGATAGTACACACATGAAACTCTAGTCCCCTTCGAAGTAATCTCTTCCAGCTGCAATGCACTTGTTGTACCGTTCCAACAACTTCTAGAAGGCCCCATGGAAGTCCTCTTGTGTGAGCGTGTCAATGACCTTCGTCAAAGCCTCTTTCATCTCCTCAATTGTCTCATAACGACAGCCTGTGAGCTTAGGGAATAACCAAAAGTCACAGGAAGCAAGGTCTGGACAATAAGGAGGGAGAGGATCTGCCTTGATGCCCATCTTGGTCAAATAGTCTGTGACAAGGATGGAGTTGTGGACTGGTGCATTGTCCTCGTGGAAATGCCACTGACCCGATTTGAAGAGTGCTGGCCTCTTCCGACGGAATCTCTTCCTGAACTCTCTTAAAACCTTAACATAGTAACCCTAATGTTATATACTCATCTGCATAATAACACAATGAAGAAGAAAGACGAGCGAAGACTTCTTTATAATATTTTACCACTCACTTTATTTGTAAGGTTCGAAAGTGTTGTTCAAGGGTTGCATGTGAGAGGGAGCTGAAGACCGAACATAAACTGTAATATCTTGACCCCACTGTTATGACCGTCACGTTGTGTCTTCCTTGTTCTCCTGATGCTGGGGTCCACTCCATTGGGGTTCCCGAGGGCCCCCTCGGTCGGGTGTGGTTTTCCCTACCACATCTGGTCTTAGCTGTCTGGAATTCTACTGGCAACTGCTTCTTGGACTCGAACTCAACTGAGTTAAATAATAATTCAACGCCCACACAATCGCCCACTGGATCTTTGAAATCGAATGTTTAATCGTCATCAAGCGGAAATAACTGTCATGCAGTTTAGAGGTCACTCTCTTCCGGTGCATCAGTCTGTATTGGCACAGTGGGACCTTCACCTTGTCCCATATTATAAGCCTTAATCCGCCCACGCGATCTCTTTCGATTACTGGCCATTGGAATGTTTCACTTCCTTCCGGTGTATCACCTTGGAAGAGCATTTTTTGGGCCGGGTCGAAGGTCAAAACATAACACTAACCCTAACCCTTTGTCCAATAAACTCTGGTGTATTGACTTCCTTACTCCTCCTACACCTCTCATCATCCCTCACAGGCTCCCTGCCTTCCTTGAATCTCTTATGCCACTCAAAAACTAATGCTCGATTCATACAAGATGGTTGAAAAGCAGTCTGAAGCATTCCATACGTTTCTGTGGCATTTTTTCCAAGTTTAAAACAAAATTTTATTGCATATCGTTCTTTTAAAGTGTCAAATTGCATTTTTGAAATTCACCAGCGGTGACAATCAGGCTTTAGTAGGTGTACTCCAATTGCTGCTGTAGCTGTTCGTTTGAACCTGAAATCATAAAAATTGGTCAATGATCTCATAAGATGTATAGCAATAACATAGTGAATTTTCAAGAGTCTACGACAATTTTAAATGCCTGTACAAAAAAAGTCTGGAAACTTATCATATGCACCTCGTACATTATGAAATATACCAGGAGACCGATTATGATACATATATTTTGGGTCAGTTCATCAATGTACATGAATCTCAATTGGTGAAGGATCAAAGGGAGGTTTATCATAGTATCTTGAAAAGCGCTGAAAATTACAAGGGAGTAGGATTCTTTATTGATACTCTAGGTGGCACTGTCAAAACTTTTCTGATAAACATACTGCTTGCAAAAGTTTGTAAAAAAAAAGAATATTGTCCCGGCAGTTGCATCAAGTGGAATTGCAGCAACACTTCTATATAGAGGAAGAATTGCACACTCCATGTTTTGTCTTCCCCTAGATCTTACACAAGAAAATCCTTTATGTAACATTAAAAAAAATAACTCACCAAGGGTCAAGCTCCGACAAACCTGTAAACTGATATTTTTAGATGAAGCAACTATGTGTTACAGACGAGCTGTCGAAGCCTTAGATCGGACGCAACAGGATTTAAAAGACAACTCAAAAATAATGAGAGGAGTAACTTTGGTTCTTATCGGCGACTTTAGACAAACCCCTCCTGTTATTCCTCGAGGAACAAGAGCTGATCAGATAAATGCCTTCAGAAAAAGTCTTATCTCTGGGGTCATATTTAGAAAATGAGTCTTACAATTAATATGCGATTGTATTTAGATATTGGTAAGGCTCATGGTGAATTTGCCACCCAGCTTCTAAATGTGGGGAATGGACTTCTGGACCGGGACTTACGTAATCAAATTCAATAGCCTTTTCAAACCATTCAGACAGAAGATGAACTGATTACCAGAGTCTTTCCAGATGTTCATCTCCTACACTCTAATAACAAATGGTTCTGTGATCGATTACTTTTAGCACCAATAAATATTTCTGTAAAAGAAATGAATGTAAGACCTGGAGAGGAAAAAAGTCTATAAGTCAATTGATAATATCAGTTCTAGGGACCAAATTATCAATCATCCTACAGGGTTCCTCTATATTCTTGAACCAACATGGACTCTCCACATAATCTTTTACTAAAGCTGGGGGCACCAATCATGTTGCTTCGTAACCTCGATCCACAAAAATTATGAGATGGCGCAAGACTCATCATAAAAAGAATGATGTCCCATGTACTGGAGGCAACAATTATCTCTAGATTTTTATTAAACTGGCCATAGCTGTGTTTTCAACATACACACACACGCACATAAAATGAACATTGTATTCTAATTATTTTTATCATGTTTATTATGATTATTAAATTGGTTATTTTTTTAATATTTGTTGTTGCCACATTCCATTTGTTTACGTGCTTGTAAAATTTGTGTTGTATTTGTGGAAACGAAACACGTAAGTAAATCCTGCAAACTACAAAAGTAATTAGTCCTCCACAATGTACAGTATATTCATCCATATGTATATATTTTATGTAAATATATATATATTATAAAAAAGATAAAACTGAAGGAAAATGAACCAAATAGACGATGGATCTAGAAGGGATTTCAACATGAATGAAATGCACACGGAACCACCATTCCCGTGTGATAAGGCAACATCAAGAAACGGTTGCTATGACATCAATGACCGAAAGTAAACGCGTTTTTAAATCACAAACTGGACTAAAAATGAAGATGAACGAACGTCCAATGTAATGTCTGCTTTTAGTTGATCTGGGGTATATATAGATATATATTTCTTTTAAATACCCTGTCCGGTGGCAAATGCTGCTTGGTAGCTCCAGGAGTGGCAGTACCGCCTTGAGTTACCGAAACTGTGTTATCACTCTCGTTGGCGGCTGATGAGGGCAGGGTATCGCTCGTGCTTTCACAGTTTGTATGATAAAAAAAAATTATGCATATATGCATATGTATGAAAAATGTTTATTATCGAAAAATTAATAGTTATAACAAGAGTAAGATAAAATTAATGTATCAATATTACTATTGATATCATTGGTTAATGTAATGATAATAATAATGATAATAATAATAATAAACGAACAAATGGTATATACACGACCCGGAATCCGTCCTGAAGAATGAGTCGCTGAAAATTCTCAGGGACTTTGAAATACAAACTGATCCCCTAATCTTAGCCAGACGACCAGACCCATTGATAGTAAAAAAAAAAACCCAGAAAACTTGCCGAATTGTGCACTTTGTTATCCCAGCAGATCACAGTAAAATTGAAAGAAACCGAAGTATTTGTCGAAAACTACTATTGGGTTCTCAGTACAAAATTGGGAACCAGACTGTTAAGGCAGGAAAAAATAGCCAGTAGAAAGTTTTGGTCACTTGCTTCTTGAATAGCTGATAAGAATTCTAACAGGCAAGAAATTTCCCTAGAAATAAAACTAAAACCAAACGAAGGTCGACGACTTTCAGTTTAGCTTTCACAGTGCTCTTCCTTCTGCTCACTTCGTTTACCGTCTGCCATGCTATCCTAGACTGTCTATCTTCAACCGAGTCTCTAATCTCATTGAGCTGATTTTGTATGTATTCTGTTTGTTCTTTTAGATATATGCTAGCTTGTTGTGCTTTTTAAAGTTTCAGGTCATTGGTGTTGGTTGGGTTCCTCCTATTGTATTTGGAAGCGGATTTCACGTCTACACGCTTTTTTCTAACCACTAATGTCTCCCATGGGACTCTAGGTTTAGCTTTTTGTTTAGTTGGTATGCATTCTGCTGCCGCTTCTAAGCGGGCATTGACGAAATTCTCATATTCGTCATTAGGAGTATGTGTTTCTGATATCTCTTGAAGTGCAACGAATTATTTTCTTCGTGTTAAGGTATATTTATCTCTAATATCCCTGTTGTTAAGCAGGGACCAGTCATAGTCCACGGTTGTTCTTGTTGGGGCCGCTTTCCTTCGTAGGCTCAGTCGTATCTTTGCCGTGACAATTCGCTGATCGGAGGACACACCCTCAAAGGAGGAATATACCTCGCAATTCAATGCACTATTATTTCATTTCTTGGGTAAGTTTCTGTAAATTACACTAAAATTTGTATAGCTTTATCATTTCTACCCCTTTCTTTCTTGTTTCTTTTGTATAAAATTATTTTTAAAAATTTTATTGTCTGTGTTATTTTTTTTTAATAAGTATCCGAACTAGAAAACTGCAGAACGTCGAGTTGAAACTTACCGTTTAAAATTTCCATGACGTCATTCACATCACCAAGTCACAATTTTCTCTCTGGGATTTTTATTTTGACATCTGTGAATGACACATCCTCTCCGCGTGCGCGTCAACGCCTGCGCTCAAGTTTGCACCTAACTAACCCAGGCATCCCTCCCTACACCTTGGTGTAATAGCTAATGAAAAGATGTCGTACCTGTTAGGTTGCTATTTTGGAGTAAAATAGATTTATTTAAAACATTGACGTAGAATGTGCAACTCCTTTCCCTGGATTGCTCGACTTTACCTTTGACCTTTACTTTATCTTGCTGGGTGTTAAATAAGGTGGCATCTAGTACCATTTTTTGAGTCTTTGATATGACTTGACCTGGGTTTTAACTTCAGTCTCCTGGGTCATTGGCGAATACTCTACTCACACATATATATACACACACACGCACACACATATCTATACACACATATATAAACACACATACATATAAACACACGTATACACACACACACGCATATATATATATATATATATATTCATTTGTATACATGTATACATATACACCTATATATTTTTTAAATATATATAATCTTGTATATATAGCCCATATGAATATAAATATATTTTCAAAATATGCATATATATACATATATGTACAAAAAAAAGACGCTCTTTCAAGTTTTCGTGGAAAAATTTGATTCATTTTATTTAATACATTTCCTGGAATTTTTTTAAAATACCAATCCCTTCGTTTTCATTTTGTTTCTTTATTGTTTTTTTTTTATTTTGTTTTGTTTTTCTCTCTCCCTACCTTTACAGACTGAAACTTTATATTTTTACGTAGGATTTTTTCATAAACAAAAAATTTGTTGGTATCATATATATGTGTGTATGTGTATGTGTGTATACGCACACACACATACACATACACACACACACACACACACATATATAAATATATAAAGTAAAGTTGGCAACTGTAGTCGAAGGTGACTTGAAGGCTCCCTTTTCATGAGCTACCACACCGAGGTAGAAGGGAAGGTGCTACTCTTTTCCCTGGATTGCTCCACTTTACTCTTGATCCGTATCTTATAATGCTGAGGATTAAGTAAGGCGGCATCAAGTACCATTTTTTGAGTCTTTGGTATAACTCGACCAGGGATTGGACCTCGATTTCCCGGACCATTGGCGAACACTCTATTCACTGAGCCAAAACATATGTACACATATATATACACATATATACACCCGCATATATATGTATATACATATACATATACTCATACACATATATACATACACATACATATACACACATATATATGTATACACCTATATATACTGATACACATATATATATAAACATATATTTACACACATATGTTGAGCCCAGTTGACTGGGGCTGTAGAATAACCCGACTGCATCTCTGCATAGTAGTAAGACTCCCCCAACAAGTGTCTTGGATAAGACACTAAACAATTTGATGGTGAGGCTCCAGTAAGGCTGGAGCTTTGGGGAATGCAGAATACTCCTTCATTGCCATCGCTCCCAGGTCCACTTTGGCCCGGAGTGATAGTACTTGATAGGGTCCTATTTAATACGTCAAATAGAACTGTTTGTTATTTAAACTGAATGTGAACAAATGACTTTAGCTAAATTGAATTGTTAGAAATAAAACTGTTGTTTTGTTCGTGATACACTGCAATATTTGAACCATTAAACTGTTTGCAAATGAAAGAATAATATAGAATAGAATAATTAGTATTAACTAGTAATACTTGTAACCACTTGCCTACGTGGAAACAAATGAATAATGTTATATTGTTACTGTTACATACCAATATTTGAAACTATTTAACTATGTGCTAACAAATGATTAATAATAAATAGAGTTAGATAACAATATTTGAAACTGTAGAGAAAGGAAAAATTTCGTATTTTGGTTTGGCGCGTAATTTAATTCGACACTTAATTTCACCCAATCAGGATGACTTATCCTATTCAGCCTGGGCCTTCATTTCCGGCTACCAAATCGGGTAAGCTGCCAAACCCACTCTCTTTGGCTGGAGAAAGCCGTCCAGTGCAGACGTCACACTTGGCCGTTCTTCAATAGCGATGCTTTTTAGCTGAAAAATGCCGCCCAGTGCAGACGTCTCACTGCGGCTCTAGAATAGCAGCAGCAGCAACATGGACACACGAGGGAACCCATCTAATTTATGGATTCCTCGCAAGGAATCTCAGTTGAATATAAATTAGATGCATTCAACATGTCTCGCACAGGCATAACTTTATGTCACCCCAAAATTGGCTATGTCAACGCGATGCTTTTATTCCGCAAACGACACACTAGCTATCATTTACCTCTGGGTCACTTTAATGGAGACATCGCATACTCTCCCCAAATACCAGACACGAAACTCACGGTAACATCCAAACTTCAATTCCTACAACTGCAACATGTCATTCGTTAAAATACAACGAACACAATCCCTCACACGTCCGACGACACACGCTGCCATCTCAACCTTCTCAACTTCTCATAACTCAATTTCGTCTCAATACTCACAACCTTTCACGAGTCTTGCAGCACCAAAAGCAAACCCAATATTCCATGCTGAAAATAAAAACCTTATCCCAAAAACACATTTTGACTATCGCCATCTTACTTCTTCATCATCTCTCCTTTATATACACAACAATTAGCGAAAGACCTTACAAACTCAGCGAGGAAACAACTCAACGTAAACGCACCCACGCACACATACGTTACACAAACTTTCCCCCTCGCTAAACAACAAACTTTCCCTCGCTACTAACAAACCAACTTCTCCAGCTAAAATCATTCTACAAAATGGTGACCTCGTAAAAGAACAAAAACCTTCTGATACAAAAATACAGCCTTTATAACACGCATCCTTACAACAGTCCTACGCGAAAGAAAAAACAGCGAAACATCGATAAGTTTTCAATTTTCCCGCGGACCTAACTTCAAGAAGAAAACAAGATGGCCGAAAATACCACGCACATGGAATCTTTTCAGCGAAACTCCTACCTTATCTATCAACACACATTTTCACTTCCCAACTAGCAAAATAAGGTAACTTTTTAATTCTTTCACTCACGCCTCCCCTATTTTGGTCGCTGCCGCAACATGGTTTACCACTCCCACTACCTCAGTAAACCACCAACGACTGCTATGAATTTCAGAGGATCCAAAAACTCACACTGCTCCTCTGAACTATTCTACAACTACTACTTCTGTATGCCACCTTCTCGGCTCGTCAACTTTTTCCAAAAGTGACATTTTGTTTAAAAGAAAAAAAGTACCACGAGGTACACAAAAAAAAAAGAACTAAACAGGACATTTTGTTTTTTTTAATTTGCTTTTACTTGTTTTTATATATGTATGTATTTTTCATTGTTTGTATTTTCCACTTTTGTGTTGTGAGACTCGTAGCTCTTTTCTTTTATTTCCCTTCTCTTACAATTAATGTTATGCATCGAATATCAGGTACACCATACCTGAAATTCTGAGGCTAAGCTATGTAGTGAAGGGAAATTTCGTATTCTAGTTTGGCGCGCAAATTTAATTCGACACTTAATTTCACCCAATCAGGATGAACTATTCTATTCAGCCCGGGCCTTTCTTTACGGGCAACAGGAAATTGGATAAGCTGCCAAACCTACTCTCTTTGGCTGGAGAACGCCGCCCAGTGCAGACGTCAAACTGGGGGCTCTTCTAGCAGCAGCATGGACACACGAGGGAACCCATCTAATTTATGGATTCCTCGCAAGGAATCCCAATTGAATATAAATTAGATGCATTCAACATGCCTCGCACAGGCACAACTTTATGTCACCCCAAAATTGGCTATGTCGATCCGACGCGTAATCCCACTCTCGACACCTAGCTCCCATTTTACCTCTGGGCCACTTTAATGGAGAAAGCGCATACTCTCCCCAAATACTAGATACGAAACTATCGGTGACATCCAAACTTCAATTCCTACAACTGCAACATGTCTTTCGTTAAAATACAACAAACAAAAACCCTCACACGTCCGACGACACACGCTGCCATCTCAACCTTCTTAATTTCTCATTTTTCAATTTCGTCTCGATAAGCACAACCTCTGCACGAGTCTTGCAGCACTAAAAGCAAACCCAATATTACATGCTGCAAATAAAACCTTATTCTAAAAACACCTTTCGACTCTCGCCATCTTACTTCTTCATCCTCCTTTTATTTCTCACAACTAGCAAGGGGACTCACAACTTAGCGAGGAAACAACTCAACGTAAACACACATATGTTACAACCATCTTCCTCGCTAACAAACAACAAAATCTCCGGCTAAAATCATTCGCTAAAAAACCATTTAACTGTGTACAAAAGAATGAGCTCAGGCTTATTTAAAAATACATCTAGAAAACGAGTTAACAAATAATATTTAATATATATGATAAAATAGGACTAGACATTAAATAACTAACAATGGTTGATATACTATAAAACCAAGCCAAATACATACACACACACACACACACACACACACATATATATATATATATATATACACACACACACACACATATATATATATGTATATATATATATATATATATTAATGATAATATTCTCCGCCGAAATAAATTATGATGACTTAACCGAGTTTGAGTCTCCATTAAATTGTACAATACACACACACACACACACACACACACACACACACACACATATATATATATATATATATATATATAATTAGTATTAAATAGTTATACTTGTAACCGCTTGAATTCGTGGAACCAATTGACTAATGTTATATTAACTGCGTACAAAAAGAATGAGCTCAGGCTTATCTAAAAATACATCTGGAAAAACCAGTTAACAAATGATATTTAATATATATGTTAAGATAGGACTAGACATTAAATAACCAACAATGGTTGATATACTATAAAACCAAACCAAATACACACACACACACACACACACACATATATATATATATATATATACATATACATACATGAGTACACAGTTTAATTGTCAAGAACATTTCTATTTCAAGCCATTCAGTTAATGCAAGTAGTTCCTATTCAGCCAATTCAGTTTAGTATAAGTATAATTTTTTTTACATACAGTTAAATGTCAAAAACAGTTCAACTTCAAAAATTCAGATTAGCATAAGTACACAGTTTAATTGTCAAAAACATTTCTATTTCAAGCTATTCCGTTTAGTTAAACAGTTCTAATCGAAACAATTCAGTTTAGCATAAGTATTCTGTTTAGTTTTATTTAACCCTTAGATAGAGCCCTATCAGGTGCTACCATTCCGGGCCAGAGTGGACCTGGGAGCAATGGCAATGAAGGGGTTCTCCGCATTCCCCAAAGCCCCAACGTCACTGGAACCTCACCATCAGATTGTTTTGCGTCATATCCAGGATAATCGTTGTGTGTGTGGGGAGGGTCTTACCCTTCTGCAGAGGTGCAGTCGGTGTATTCTACAGTCCTAGCCGACTGGGAAACATGTATATATATATATATATATATAGGTGTGTGTGTGTGTGTGTGTGTGTGTGTGTGTGTGTGTGTGTATCTAAGCAGACATATATATATATATATACATGTAAATATATACACACATGTATATATGCATATACATATATACATGCATATATATATATATACAGTCATATATATATACAGTTATATATATATATATATATATATATATATATATATATAAAGTAAAAATTACCGACTGTAGTCGAGAGCTCACTTTTCAATAGCTACTACACCAAGGTGTAGTGGAGGGCGCTATTTCTTTCTATTTTATAGTTGATATGTACCTTATATTGCTGAATGTTAAGCAAGGAGGTATTATGTACCATTTTGAGTTTTTGATATGACTCGATCTGGGATTTAACAGTGGTCTCCCGGGACATTGGCGGACACTCTACCCACTTGGCTAATGGCCCGGCACACACACACACACACACACACACACACACACACACACACACACACACATGTATATATGTGTGGGGATGGTCGAAAAAATTCGAAAATGTAGCTGGTCTTAGAAACTTTTAATATGAAATAGGAGCTGCGCATGCCTAAAAGATAGACTTTTGGGCGCTAAAGAGAAATTCTATATCATTCTACATGACCACTCAGACTGGTAAGTACTACCCCCTCTCCTACTGCTGATAGGAAAAACCACGTCTCTGCTTAGCATCACGCTACTTCACTCTCTCACCAGTAGCAGCGGTTGCTGAACGTATCTACTCGACAACACAACAGACCTTCAAACTCAAAATCACACTAGAAATGACTCTCCCATAGCAAGCCAACACCACCGAAACAATTATTTCTATAAACATCCACTGGACATAACAACAGACTTTAGACTTATCACACACCGAAAATGACTAATATATTTAAACGCCTTGTTTGGGAGATGCGACTATTTTCTAATAGTCCAGAAAAGCATTTCCACCAAAGAATAGCTGTATTAGACCCAGAAAAAAATTATTTGAGTCGAAAGGTGTCTTTTAATCCTTCCTTCAGTAATTCTTTTGGAGCCTTCTACAGACAAAGAAGATGCAGACGAGTAAAATGGGATAAAAAGAAAAAAAAGCAAAAAACAAATGGAGTCAGATGCAACAACCAACAATTTACGAAATCAAATAACCAACCAAATCTTCCCTACCCTAAATACAGATACATATACACATATACATATATACATATACATATATATGCATGCATATTTATATACGTATGCAGAAATACCCGTCGTTGACTGGATTCAGAAAAAAACCTTCAAAAATTGTATTCTAATTTATGAAAGTTACTGTTTCGATATTAGTGAATGTCTTAGAACGAAATATCCGTAAGCTCTTATTGCCAGGCTTTGCCCACAAAATTATGATATAGTCTAATATACTATTGAATTCTTTATTCTAATAAAAATATTGTTGACAATTATATAGATTATAAATCTATATCCATTCTTCTAACTCAAAAGAAAGAAATGCCAGATATACATTTTCTTTTTTAAGAAGAGGAATTATATTGTGAATTGAATTACAATGACAAAAAATCCGGCGATATATGTCCTCAGTAAAGAGTACGGATGTAACTTGCTAGACACATTTAGGTTAATATTGTATACTCATATGCAAATGCATGCAGAATCATAACGACGACACAATAAAGACGAGCGACACAGTTCTCTAGAAAAATATACCTCTCACTTTATTGAAAGGTTGTGTGTGAGAGGGAGTTGGAGACCGAACAAAACTGCAACATATTGACCCCCACTCTATTGGCCATAACCGCGTTTCTTTCCCGTTCTCCTGGACTGCTCAACCGGAGACCTGGGGGCCCAGCCTCTCTGGGACATGTTGTCATTCCAGCATCTTCTCTGCAACTCGTCTGATCTCGAAACTGATTAATTAGGGGCCTGAGGGCTCCCTCTGCTGGGTGCTGGCTTTCTCTGCTGCATCTTGTCTCCAACTGATTGAATTTCCTGTGCATTCAGTTATATAATAATTCAACGTCCACCTTCTTCTTGTGGGCGTCACAAATTGCACTCATTCAACCCATCCACGGTCAAGGTTATACTCTGCTATTCCTCGACCGGATGCACCTGTTATTTACATAGTTGCATTTCCTATTTTGACAGCACGGCCGGGTCGTAGGTCAATATACAACATTAATTGGCCGTGCAATTACCATAACTTGCTAATTTGATGTGTGGTGTGAACTGATGGCTCAGTTGTAGAGTTTCGGTTCTGTATTCTGTGGTCGCTGGCTCGATCTTCAATGGTGGAGATCACGGTATACACTGCTGATGAGACCTAATAAAGACGAAACAGCTGTCCACTGTTTCCGTATGTCGCGTACAAGTGTACGCCGAATTTTCTGTTCGTGGTAATTTATTGGCAAAGAAAATGTCAGTTCGGTGTAAAAGAAGGGCTTCCTTTAAATCAGATATAATCATGGTTGGATACGAACTTCTTATTTTTTATCTCAATATTTTGGTTTATAAATTGAAGCAGCTATCACGTAGACTGTGGCTTTTGCTTGTAATATGCAATGAAAACTTGAGTAAAACTATGAAGACATATAGATTGCAATGTTTATTCAAGAATCACAACAAACACAAACAATTCAAGACATATTATTATGCTGTTATGGTCAAGGGGAGGTTTAAATGATGACACGACACAGAAATAAGTGATAAGAAATATATTGAAGGAAAATAGTACATACACAAACAATAGCTGGGAGAAACCCCTCCTCTGCCTAACAATGAGGAATATTACCGCTCTTGGTAACAGCTCACTGAGACTCGACTGAGACTGAACCGAGATTGAGACTGCACAGAAGAGAGCTCACTTGGTATATTTCACATTAGGACGAGTCTGTCTATAGGGGACACCCCTACACATAGTAATGAAGCATCTTTATAATGACTTTTTACGATACTTAACAAATTATGTATCATGCTGGAAAACTTTATATCAATGACATGACTGCATAAAAATATAAATATGTTTTTAAAAATACAGAAAGTAAAGCAATAAGAAAAGAAAAATGCGAAATAATTAAAACTCTAAAACATAATGATTTATCAAATCAGTTAACACTTGAAATATATGATTCAGCACTTTTTACTGTTTCTAATAATCAAAACAGTTAACATGTAGTGGATAGAAATTTAAAAAAAAAAAAGAAAAGAAAAAGAAAATAAATAAGATAAAATACGTTCAAAAAGTGCAGAAGTTGCCAGAAGTCTCTGACAGGAAAAAGAATCATCCCTGCAAAAATTAGAAATACAACCTCACTTCAGCGGGATCCCTCAGACAGAAAGGATACCCTTTCACACGACCGAAACGCTATAGTATCGACTTCTCAATAAATCTCTCCTTCCACTGTTACGACCCTCTCCTCCATGAATCTCTCCCGTGTTTGGTTTCTCTATATTTCTCCTTTCTCCCTCTCTCTCACACCCACACACACTCTTCTCATATTTACCCAACCCCTCCGCTCGGGCAGGATATGACACAAGGTCAATTTTTTAAGAGGAGTTTAACAGGTTTGAATTCAGAGTTTTCCTTCTCCTAGACTAGTTGCCTCACCAAGGCTGAAGAGCCTAGTCTGCCCTACTATTTACCCATAGCTGGAGGGAGAATAATTGGATTCATACCTTTCCCAAGGGTATTAGTGCTATGTGAAATGCAATCAGTCTCGTCCACACACACTCTTCTCTTACAAAATGTTTCACTCTGTGAAAGAGAAGACGGAGAGAGTCGGAGTGTCCCGAGTAGGAGCGAAGATGGCCGAAGGAGAACCGAAAGTTTTTGGGCGCCAGCTTGAAAAACGAATTGCGACAAGGTTTCGGTGTGCAATGAATCGGTCGAGATTGGACCGGGTATGTTGGATTATCCTCTGCGTTCGGCCTCCACTTATAGAGAAAGAATCTTAACCTCTGAAAAAAGTAAGACAGTGGTTAATACTTTCTTTTACCTTCTCTTTCTTTTGTTGGTTTCCATGGAGGTTTTGGTATTTGTCCCCTCCTCCTTTGATGTTGAATTGTCGCGTTTTGATCTTTCTTTGGAGGGATTGTGGCCCGTATGGAAGATTATCAGTGGCGAGGTGGAATGACCTACAAGTTAATTCGTTTTGTTGCGTTGTGTTGAGTCTGTTGTTCTTTCCAATGGTGTTCGCGGCTGAGTGACGACCCGTGAATTTTTTTTTCTCGTCCAAGCTGATTATCATATACATCTATATACATACATATATACACACATAATATATACATACATATACAAACATACTCATACATATATATATATATATATATACTCATATATATTGTGAGATACTGCTAGGGCCCCTGGGTTAGTGGTAATGATGCTTCGGACCCGAAACCATGCCTGAACTCAGGGTCATAATCTGATAAAGACTTTATTGGAAGCAAAACCGCTTTTTTTCGGCAGTTCTTGTATAAAAATTACACACACACAGACATATATATACATATATATATTCTTTCAAGAAAAAAACAAAATGCGGTTATATTAGGATTAAATTTATATCTGTCCTGCTAAGAACATTGATATGAATCAAAAACTAAAAAAAAAAAAAAAAAATTAACAAGACTTCTTCAGCTCCAACATGGAGATAAATGAATACAGCCAGAATGGTAATGGTCAGGAGAGGGAAGGAGCCTTCTCCCATTAAAGATTACTTTTGGTCACCTCTTGTTTCTGGTTGAGACAATAACAAAATAATGAGGAAACATATAATTTGAGCTCTTTACCAGGAATATTTAAATCTTCGCATTTTGAATAATTTAATTGTCCTGACGGAATTTTGCCTTACTCCGGATTTACTGGATTGAATAATATTTCATATATATATATATATATATATATAAAGGATGTTTGTTGTAGGTCCAAAGAAAGCGTGTAGTCAGATAGCTACCTGGACAAACTTAGACCAGGAGCTTTCTTTTCACTCACCACCCATCTTGAGGGCCCATTGATCAACAAATAAAATCTTTTAGCGGAATTATATATGACGTTTGTCTCGAGTGCTTTTGGGCAGTAACGCATAAATGAAAGAAAAGGAACCGAATATAGAAAGGATTTCAGCACGAATGTTATACACGTGGAACCACCTTTCTCGTGTAATTACGCAAAATCAAGAAACGGTTGCTATGACATCTAACGGCCGTAAGTAAACGCATTTTTTAATTCACAAACTGCACCAAAATGAAGATGAACGAACGTCCAATGTAATGTCCGCTTTTAGTTGATCTTGTGTATACATAGATATATACATATCTTTTTAAATACCCTATCCGGTGGCAAAAGCTGCTCGGTAGCGCCAGGAGTGGCAGTACCGCCTTGAGCTACCGAAACTGTGTTATCACCCTGGTTGGCGGCTGATGAGGCTAGGGTATCACACGTGCTTTCACACGTTGTATGATGAAAAATATATATATATATATATACATAAAGGATGTTTGTTGTAGGTCCAAAGAAAGCGTGTAGTCGTTGGTTTGATATATTGGCATTATTCTAAATTTACCACGACTACATTGGTATAGGTGTTTCGAAACATTTAATTTTCTTTCTTCTATTTTGATATCACTCATGTCATTGTATTAAGGGCCTGTGTTGACCCTATGTATATTTCTTTCCATTCGCTACATTCATTTATGTAGACTACGTTTTTCGAGTTGCAGCTTAAGTTTTTATTTATTTTGAATTTGGTTTCCGGGTTTTTAAAGGTATAGGATTTCTCTTCTATAATTATATCACATATTTTACATATTTTTTTTTTTTTTTTGCATTTGGTAAAACCTTGTGTTGTGTTTTCTCCGAATGTTGAAGAGGTTAGTATTTTTTTAAAAAGATTTTTGGGTTGTTTCTGGTTTTTGATTATTTTTGTTGTGTCTAGTATTTCTTTGATTTTGTCCTTGTTTTTAAGTTCTTCCAGATTTTTCATTACTTCTATGAATAGTTCTGGATTATTTTTGTTGTAGGTTGCGATGTATGCAAGGGGTTTCTCGTTGTTGTGTTTTTAGGGTTCCTTAATTCTCTTTGTGGTATTTTTTCTGCTAATTCCAACCCTTTATTTATTAGTGTAGTTGGGTATCCTCTCTGGTGTAGGGTTATGAGTAGTTCTTTAAGGCGATTTTTTCAGGTTTTTATCCGTGATTATTGTGTGTATTCTACGTGCTAGAGTGTAAGTGATGGATTTTATACAGTTTTATGCAGTTTGGGGGGGGGCTTTTGAAGTGGAGGTATTGTTGGGTGTCTGTTGGTTTGTGATAGATATCTGTGATGATTTTTATAAGGATGTCAAAAATGGTAATTCTTTTGTGCTGTGTTTCATAGTAAATTTTATTTTGGGGTGTAGGTTTTGTAGTAGGCCGTACAATTCGTTGATGTCTTCGCATGGGTATTTCCAGAATACGAAGCAATCATCCAAATATCTTTTCGATGATTTAGTAATTTCTTCTTTCATGTCGTTGCCGAATTTTTTACCTCTTATTTCGAATAGGTTTATTTCTAAAGATGCTAGGGTTAGGATAGCGTTTGTTGGCGCCATTTTAGTTCCCATAACTGTTCCTAGGGTCTGGATATAGTTAATGTTATTGATTTGGAAGGAGTTATTATTAAGGATTATTTCTATACCCTCTATGGTAAATTTTTTGTTAAATCTTGGGTGTAATATGCCTGGGTATTTATCTACCCAAAATGAGATGGCTTGTTTTCCTAATTCATGGGGGATATTGCTATATAGGTTTGTAACGTCAAATGTGGTTATGAATGTTTTAGGATCAATTCTTTTCTGGTATGGAGCTTAAAAAATCCATGTTGTCCTTAAAATAGTTTTGATTTTATTTAGGAAAGGTTGTAGCAAAATGTCAATTAGTTTGCTAAGTCTGTTAGTCGGGCAAGACGAGCCTGCCACAATGAGTCTAAATTTGAGGTCACCAGGGTTTGGGATTTCTATATATTCAGATTTTCTATGAATTATGTCAGTGTTTGTTTGTTTTTTACGAGACATGTGTTATTGATTGATTATTTTAAAGTAGTCCTTACATTTTAATCTTTAGTCTTTAAGATTAGTAATACTTAATGTTTGTAGACATAAAAAAAGTCAGCTACTTGATAACTAAGTAAAGACAAACTTTTATCTTATTATCTATCATGTATTTTCAAAGCTAATTTTAGTCTGTTTATCAATGTTTTAATCCAGTGCACCTGATAAAAGTTTCAGGAAGGGTATTACTTGAAAGGATTCAAAATTTCCACGAAAACTTGATTTAAATGAAGAGCACCTGATGAAAAAAGATATTTTATATCTTCTGAAAATACTTTACCTATCTATCATATATATATATATATATATATGTGTGTGTGTGTGTGTGTGTGTGTATGTGTGAGTGTTGCAGAACCGATAAGAATGTTGATCTCACAAGGTTACGAAAAGAAATGTGATAACAGCAAAGACAATGAAGAGCTAGACACGTAGACGTAGAGTTCAACAAAAACGTCATTTTTATTCTACAAAAATGACTTGTTAACAAACAAATAAATCTGCAAGTAATTTGTTGGTTCTGTCGTCTGGTAGAGTATGGTTGGGATTGGTATCGGTTTGAACAGGCAGGTCAGGATCGTCTCGGGACTGGAAACGATGGTTGTCTGGTAGGGTAAGCTGGTCAGGAACGTCTCAGGAATGAAAACGATGGTTGTCTGGTAGGGTAATCTGGTCAGGAAGGTCTCAGGACTGAAAACGATGGTTGTCTGGTAGGGTAATCTGGTCAGGATCGTCTCAGGACTGAAAACGATGGTTGTCTGGTAGGGTAATCTGGTCAGGATCGTCTCAGGACTGAAAACGATGGTTGTCTGGTAGGGTAATCTGGTCAGGAACGTCTCAGGACTGAAAACGATGGTTGTCTGGTAGGGTAATCTGGTCAGGAACGTCTCAGGACTGAAAACGATGGTTGTCTGGTAGGGTAATCTGGTCAGGAACGTCTCAGGACTGAAAACGATGGTTGTCTGGTAGGGTAATCTGGTCAGGAACGTCTCAGGACTGAAAACGATGGTTGTCTGGTAGGGTAATCTGGTCAGGAACGTCTCAGGACTGAAAACGATGGTTGTCTGGTAGGGTAATCTGGTCAGGATCGTCTCAATACTGAAAACGATGGTTGTCTGGTAGGGTAAGCTGGTCAGGAACGTCTCAGGACTGAAAACGATGGTTGTCTGGTAGGGTAATCTGGTCAGGAACGTCTCAGGACCGAAAACGATGGTTGTCTGGTATGGTAATCTGGTCAGGATCGTCTCAGGACTGAAAACGATGGTTGTCTGGTAGGGTAAGCTGGTCAGGAACGTCTCAGGACTGAAAACGATGGTTGTCTTATAGGGTAATCTGGTCAGGAACGTCTCAGGACTGAGAACGATGGTTGTCTGGTAGGGTAAGCTGGTCAGGAACGCCTCAGGACTGAAAACGATGGTTGTCTGGTAGGGTAATCTGGTCAGGAACGTCTCAGGACTGAAAATGATGGTTGTCTGGTAGGGTAAGCTGGTCAGGAACGTCTCAGGACTGAAAACGATGGTTGTCTGGTAGGGTAAGCTGGTCAGGAACGTCTCAGGACTGAAAACGATGGTTGTCTGGTAGGGTAATCTGGTCAGGATCGTCTCAGGACTGAAAACAATGGTTGTCAGGTAGGGTAAGCTGGTCAGGAACGTCTCAGGACTGAAAACGATGGTTGTCTGGTAGGGTAATCTGGTCAGGATCGTCTCAAGACTGAAAACGATGGTTGTCTGGTAGGGTAAGCTGGTCAGGATCGTCTCAGGACTGAAAACGATGGTTGTCTGGTAGGGTAATCTGGTCAGGAACGTCTCAGGACTGAAAACGATGGTTGTCTTGTAGGGTAATCTGGTCAGGAACGTCTCAGGACTGAAAACGATGGTTGTCTGGTAGGGTAAGCTGGTCAGGATCGTCTCAATACTGAAAACGATGGTTGTCTGGTAGGGTAATCTGGTCAGGAACGTCTCAGGACTGAAAACGATGGTTGTCTGGTAGGGTAAGCTGGTCAGGATCGTCTCAATACTGAAAACGATGGTTGTCTGGTAGGGTAATCTGGTCAGGATCGTCTCAGGACTGAAAACGATGGTTTTCTGGTAGGGCAATCTGGTCAGGATCGTCTCAGGACTGAAAACGATGGTTGTCTGGTAGGGTAATCTGGTCAGGATCGTCTCAGGACTGAAAACGATGATTGTCTGGTAGGGTAATCTGGTCAGGAACGTCTCAGGACTGAAAACGATGGTTGTCTGGTAGGGTAATCTGGTCAGGAACGTCCCAGGACCGAAAACGATGGTTGTCTGGTAGGGTAATCTGGTCAGGATCGTCTCAGGACTGGAAACGATGGTTGTCTGGTAGGGTAAGCTGGTCAGGAACGTCTCAGGACTGGAAACGATGGTTGTCTGGTAGGGTAATCTGGTCAGGATCGTCTCAGGACTGAAAACGATGGTTGTCTGGTAGGGTAATCTGGTCAGGATCGTCTCAGGACTGAAAACGATGGTTGTCTGGTAGGGTAATCTGGTCAGGATCGTCTCAGGACTGAAAACGATGGTTGTCTGGTAGGGCAATCTGGTCAGGATCGTTTCAGGACTGGAACCAAGTTTCGCAGTCGTAAAGATAAGACTTTTGATTGTGCTTGTCTGAATTCACGCTGCTATATGATGACTAGGTCAGCAGGATCGTGGTCAGCGGAAGAAAAACTGGTTCATCTGCGGGCTGGAACGTCGTCTTGAAAACGAGTTCAGACCTAAACGTCGTCTAATACGGCAGCAGGCGGGAGCATCGTCCGAAATGGCAGGAAGCTGGTAGGTTGTCAGGAAGAAGTTGAGTAAGGCTGCTAGTCTGAACAACGTCCGCAGATGACAAGTTCAGCTGTAACTCTAGCACGTATTCACTCCAAGGTAGGATCAACCGCCGAAGTTGGATTCGCTGCGAGCGATCACGTGTGCACTTCTGCCATTGTAACGAAGTTGAACGGCTCATAGAAAGTTGAAATTGAATGCATGAATAAGTAAAGAAATAAATCAGTCTCCGAATAACCACGCCAAAGCACTCGTGGTATTTAAAAATAACAAGAAAATTCTCGTACGCATGTGTGGAATCGGCGGAAGCGGGTGTTTCTGTCTCTGACACGACAGGCAGAAGTCAGAGGACAACTTGTATCTTTTGACAGGTGACTGTGAGAGGTGATAAGGTAAAGACATACAGATGAACACAAGCCGCGAAGATGTAAGGAGGCGAAAGTATACAAGCCGCATTTTTTTATGGGAGTGTGCGCCAAAGTGGGCCTTAGGCGCGACCCAGCGGACAAGCATGTTAGAACCAGGAAAAAATTGTGTCTGCTCATAATTTCTTACCTGGATATGTTGTTTCTTTTTTGCTAACAAACGCAGTCGTTCCAGTTCCCATACTCTCTTGCTTTCTCCCGGCGGCTACCTACAAGTTGCAGAAGTCAATAAACCTTTGGGTAGTTATGCAAGGTTTCTTGCGTTCATCAACTTTTACCACTGCGGGATCACAACGTAGTTTCTTTGGTGCTGCAACAGTTGACTGTGAGCTTGCAAGCGTTTAGCTGCCGGGTAGGATCTAACCACCGTGGTAGCGAGATCGTTACGAGCTAACATGAGAGCACTTTTGGAAGTGGGCCAGAACATTTTAGGCCACCTAGCTGGGTCAACCACAGTTAAGTGGGATCACGAGTGAGCTTAGACGTTCAAACTCCAGAGCAGGATCGACCACGAAAGCGGGATCTCTAACCAGCGTGAAAGTCCCCGCAGGAGCTCAGTGCAAAAAAGGGGGGTCAAGTGAGTGCCACACTTTGAACCTAGGCCCCTGCCCACCTAGATGGGGGTATTTGTCACTGCCTACCACCAGACAAGACTTGATACATAGCTTTTGTAGAAATTGATTACCTTTATATAAGGGAAGGGGACAGACACATTAATGCTTTCGGTGACAAATATTTTGTGTTGTCAAAATCTCTCTTTTCGATATAAGTGATAATGAGATATTTCGTTATACTATGGGACCCCAAATTCAAATTTTTAAAAAATAAATATAGATATATATATTGAATAATAATGATAATAATAATAAAGTCTGAACAAAGAGGCTTGCTTTCGCTTGTTCCAAAAAAAGCCAAACATTTTTCACAGCATTAAATATATGATAGTAAATGTAACAAAATTAGCACCAGTAAGTCCGAAAAACACCCTTAGTGCTAGACAAATTGTCTGGAAGAAATTTGATTTATGACCCCTTGTCACTTCCTGTTTCTAGCTTAGATATTCCCCTTTCCCAAAAAGAAAAGTCAGGACTCCGGACAAGTAGATTTGGGAAGAACTATAAAACAAAGAACGAAGTACCTTTGACGGAAAATAACCTTGAACATTTTAAAATATAAATCCTAAGATTATTAACCTACTACAGGACTTAGTGAGTAACAATATTTGCTAGATGCAAACGCTTTTAAATATTTTTAAAAATATAAAATTTCTTACAAGAAGAGACCAAAAAGAAAACCATATATCTCTGCTCGTAAAATATTTCAATGTTATGGGGATTTTTATAAGCCCCGAAAAGCCCGTTTTATTCCAACGTTTTGTAAAAGAATAAACCGTACTTCAACAGCAGTAGGGAATCGGTGACAGCTTTTGAAGAAAGGAAGACGAACGACTTTTAGTGCAACAAAATTTATATACAACAATAACAACAACAACAACAAACAGGGTTTTACACCAAATGGAACAAACAACGAATATGTAAGAGTTCACAAATGAGTTCAAGATTCCGATAGATGGTAGGGTTTTGTAAGGTTTAGCTACAAGGTTGTTATAAGGTCAAGTTATAAGTTAAAGTAAGGTTTGGTAAGGTTAGGTAGGTTATGTGAAGGATGGTAAGGTAAAGGCATTTTATCTGCAAACCTTACCTTCACAAAAGTGAAGGTAAGGTTTGCAGATAAAATGGCTCCTGGAACTTAGCTGTTTGTGTGTTCTGTTCCTTTTAGCTCAGCACGTGCGTTCGTCGCTCTTGGGTCCCGGCTGGTGGAAGGTACCAAATACGTATGCCGTCAAGGGCTGCTACGAATGGACCTGTTGCTAACAGCGGTGGGAGTGGAAAATAGAGGAAAAATCTCCAGTGAAGCTCTTTTTTATAATGGACGCCATGTTCGGTGAAACAGGATCACCAGTTCCTTAACAAAATTTCTACAATGTAAACGTACTATTCATAGTCCCTTGTTTCACATGAAACTCATATATGTATATAGATCAACAAATTCTTTTATTGTTGTTTGTCCTTTTTTTGTGTTTAATTTGTTGTTTTGCAGGACAACTATTAGCAGCGACTATTTTTCTAACCCTGTTTAATATAGAAATACTTCTAGTTTAGAGATACCCCGTTAGATACAATACTATGGGATACACATTTTTTCTAGTCTTAAAATAAGCAATAAAAACATACTTAAGAACATTCTAGAAATTTAGGATCAAAACTGCATTAGCATTTAAGTTACATTTTTATATTTTTCAACCAATCAGCTAAAAACATAGAATAGAACATTCTAGAAGAATAGGATCGGAAGTCAACTAACAGAAAATATTTACGCTTTAAAATAAAATAGTAAAATACAAATCTGATAAGTCAATAAATGTCTTTGATCCTCTATTACGGTATAAATAACACACAAACTAAGACAAAACGAAGCCTAGCCATTAAGTCAGTAAAGCAGTAGCCGATACTCTGTTCGGCAAATTCCTTTTCTTCTGCAGCCAAAGTTCATGACCTGGCAACAGATGGCCGCGAATCACGTTCAAAAGAAAAAAACCGACAAACTTTCTTTCATCAACGCGATACGCTGTCGCCACAATCATAAAACCCACTATGAACTTAATGTAAGTAAGAACGACTTATTTACAGACTCCGTTAACATGAACATACACACATCTTTAAACAAATTTATTTTCTTCTTGCCAAACTTTATTTTCCAAAAGGCCATTTATTCATCATGTATTTTATTTGTATTCATGTTTTGTTTTATGCATATTAAATTATTTGTTGTTTAATGTTCGTTGTGTTCTATTCCATTTCTTTTACGCAATTGTAAAGTTTTGTGTTATATTTTTGGAGGAAATAATTTTGGGAGCAATACCCGTAAAATACGGATGCATATCCACTGAAATAACCAAAATAACATTCAACCCCCACAATACTACCGGGAGAAGCTTTTAAATGCTACGTATTTTCTTGGGTGATTATAACCTAATTCAAAGATAATTTGCGGAATTAATTCATTTTAAAAATAGTCCTTGCATTCATACAGAAATTCACTCGTCACATCGGGGTGACGTTGTCGGCGTTCTCTTTTCCGGTTGGGTGAAAGAAAAAACGCCGTTAGCTACCGTCACAGGTGACTCTGCGTTTTCACTGGGGATTATTTGATTTGAGTAGCCGATAGGTTATGTCAAGACCCTCCTCCTAGATATTTGATCGTATCAATTAGAAATAATAATCTTTTCGAAGGTTATTTAGGGAAAAAAGTGTCCTACGTAATCTGGTCTATTGGACAGGTGGTAGTGGGCTGTTGTCGAGTGTCTTCGGTGTTGGGGCTGTGCTGTGTTGTCTCTCAAGAAAAGCAGGTTTAGTTCGATCATTTGCGATGATATCAGTGGTGTTACTGCGCTTGATCGTAAGGTGCTTATCGGAACGGCAAAGAACCTTAAAGAGGTCTTGGTATGCGGTCGTGAGTGGTCGTTTCACGGAATCGTTCTCGATGAAAATGTACTCACCATCTTTCAATTGTTGAGGGATTTAAGAATTCATCGTCTATTGTTGTGGAGGTGTGTACATTTGTCATACCATTTTGTGGTGGAGCTTATAGGACTTTACACTCCTATAATTCAATTTGGGCGGTATGCCACTTGTCCCCACAACAAAGAAGGCGGAAGCACACATATTCAGTCTCGGGAAACCATTGGCCAGGAGAACCACGTGATCTGCGTAAAACTACGTCCGCGTAAATTTCGTCCTGCGGTTTTTGGAGCCATTTCCTAGACACGTATTTTCTATAAATACGTCGTCTTCAAACACACTCTCTCTTTTTCCCAATTTCCATTGCAGCGCTGACACACTCTCTTCAGTGTGACACTCTTCTCATTCCTCAACAGGAGTAAAAAGCAAAAAATGGATAAGCCTCGCAGACATTCATTTCTTCAATATACTTTGACTATGAGACTTTTTCCAGTCTCGGAGAAACCGACTGTTTCAAACCACAAAAAGAAATAGACATTTTAAATATGTAATCCAACTTAATAGGACTTTTTCGTCATTAAACGTTTTGTAGTTTAGTTGTATTAGTCACACACACACACACACGACTATTTTTAATGTATCAATGTCTGTTTTATTATAGTATATACATTTGTTTTGTTTGTCGCCTTGTTTTGAATGTTCCTTTTGTCTGCGCCGTTTCATATCCTTTACTGATTTGTTTCATATCTTCATTCATATGTCTCCATGTGCCTATTCTACCCTTTTTTCTAAACACTAAACTAAACACTATACAAAACTTCAACATTAAATTTTGGGGGACTAAGCATAACTACCAAATAACATATCCCCCTACAAGCTCCTGAACGAAATGTGTTATTGTAGAAGGACACGTGTCGGAAGAGTCGTCAAAGTACAGTCCTGGCAGTGATAGATGTGACACATCGGTAGCGGTCCCACAAGGCCAATATGTGTGGGGTTTAAAGGTATTTTGGAGGTCAGGTGCTAAGGGCAAGGCTGTGTTGCCGTAAGATATCTAACTCCAGATTTTGGTTATATTATTTTACCCCACGTTGACTGGCTGGCGCAATGCCTTGCCCAAAGAAAAGTCCCAAAAGAAATATACAAAAAGAAGAGATAGAAACAGATAGGAGATGAAAACATTTCTTCCATACTTTCCTTTATTTACTTGGTGAATGGACTAACCAACGCTACGTCCCAAGACGTAGCGTGGTGCCCAAAACACCAGACAGCAAAATTGTTGTTGTCGGTTCGGCGTCACTGTCTGAAAAGGGACAGAAGACCCGGTTCACAGAAAACCTGAGTATTTATCTCTCTCTATCGGCTCCAAATTCGCCACTCCAAAATCCTTCTAATTTTGGCGCGACCACTTCCCATTGGCTACTTTACTTTTTATTATTTTTCTTTTTTTCTGATTTTTAACCGGATGGATGCGTGGAGCCTTATGCGTAGCGACGCGTTTATACATTTTGTATGTGGCACCCGACGAGTCAATATCCGGTTGGGAGTTTTATTGTTAATTCCTAAATCCCCACATATGTATGTATGAGAACAGTCCATTATGATAACTGGATATACCGACCGGGGATTTTGTGTGCCGTTCTATTTTGCACTTCTGGAATTCCAACCACGTCGAAACCCAACCTCGGATGTCTGCATTCATGTTCGGCTAAACGAAATAATCAGTAATAAGTTTTAACCGTAGCTCACTTGTTCGGGTGTGACAGCCCGTGAACGTGTCTTTTAAAAACTAGAAAAACTGATTTTCATAGAATCATTTATGAAAAATATAGAAAAACACGTATTTTTGTTTCTTAAGAACACCTTTTAAATATTAAAATGTTTTCATTTCATAAGCATGCCTTTTAATTATTAGAAAGACTAATTTTCATCGGATCATTTATCAAAAATATAGAAAAACTCGTATTTTTGTATCTTCACCACTTTTTAGATATTAAAAAGTTTTCATTTCTTCCCCATACCTTTTAAATATCAGGAAAAACTGATTTTAATTGGATCATTTATCAAAAATATTGGGAAACATGTGTTTTACATATCAAGAAATTAAATCTTTGTTATCATTATTATTATTATCATTGTATCACCTTTACTACCCTCACCCCGATTAAAAATCAATCATAAACGTCAGCGTTCGAGAAACTTCTACAGTTCAAGAGTAACATAACCTGAATCAAACGTCAATGATAAGCGAAAAAAATATAAATGTTGGCGAATGTAGTCGAGGGTGACCCGAAGGCTTCCGTTTCAATTGCTATTACACTGAAGTGTAGGTGAGGGTGCTACTCCTTCCCCTGGATTGCTCCAGCTCCACTTTCCCTTGATCCAATTTACCAACCCCGCCGCTCGGGCAGGATATGACACAAGGTCAATTTTTAAGCGGAGTTTAGCAGGTTTGAATTCAGAGTTTTCCTTCTCCTAGACTAGTTGCCTCACCAAGGCTGAAGACCCTAGTCTGCCCTACTATTTTACCCATAGATGGAGGGAGAATAATTGGATTAATACCTTTCCCAGGGGTATTAGTGCTATGTGAAATGCAATCAGTCTCGTCCAGGATATGAACTCGTGTTGCCATGTTGATTTCCTATGACGATAACCATTACACCACGGGCACCTCCACTTTCCCCTTGATATGTACTTTATAATACTGAGTGGACCTTGCTTTATCATAATAATAACCTTGACCAAAGATATTCACTTGAATGATATGTAAATTGCACTTGCAATAAATTTAGATAAATAGACTGATATGAAATCTTTTTTTTTTCCGTATATTTTGTTACGTCGGTTGCATCATAGAAATTCGAAACAGAGCACAACCAGCGGAAGTGAAGTTTCCAAAACATACTCATTTCTTTCGTGTTATTCAGTAACTTACACGATATGATAAAGGTCTAAAATCCGAAATCTGAAACATTGGCAAATAATTAAAAAAATAAAACCCACTGACGACTTGGTGGGTTTTTTTCATTTCTATACATACAGTCGGATATATCAATACATACACACATTATATGTATATATATATACGAGGTGCATACGATAATTTTGCAGACTTTTTTCGTATGGGCACTTTTATTGATAGTAAACACATGAAACTCTAGTCCCCTTTGAAGTAATCTCCTCCGGCTGCAATGCACTTGTTGTACCATTCTAACAACTTCTGGAAGGCCCCATCGAAGTCCTCTTGTGTGAGTGTGTCAATGACCTTCGTCACAACCTCTTTCATCTCCTCAATTCTCTCATAACGACAGCCTCTGAGCTTAGGGAATAACCAAAGGTCACAGGGAGCAAGGTCTGGACTCTAGGGACGGTGAGGAACTGTCTTGATGCCCATTTTGCTCAAATAGTCTATGACAAGGATGGAGTTGTGGGATGGTGTATTGTCCTGATGGAAATACCACTGACTCGATTTCAAGAGTGCTGGCCTCTTCCGACGGAATCTCTTCCTGAACTCCTTTAAAACCTCAACACAGTAACCCTTACTCTAACCCTAACCATTTGGCCAATCAACTCTGGTGTATTGACTTCCTTACTCCTCCCACACCTGTCATCATCCCCCACAGACCCCCTGCCTTCCTTGAATCTCTTATGCCACTCAAAAACTGATGTTCGATTCATGCAAGATGCTCCAAAAGCAGTCTGAAGCATTCCATACGTTTCTGTGTCATTTTTTCCAAGTTTAAAACAGAATTTTATTGCATATCGTTCTTCTAAAATGTCAAATTGCATTTTTTAAATTCACCAGCTGTGACAATCAGGCTTTAGTAGGATGTATTCCAATTGCTGCTGTAGCTGTTCCTTTGAACCTGAAATCATAAAAATTGGTCAGTCATGTCATAAGATGTATAGCAATAACATACTGAATTTTCAAGAGTCTACGACAATTTTAAATGCCCATACAAAAAAGTCTGGAAAGTTATTGTATGCACCTAGTATATACATATATATATAAGAACTTAAAACAATGAAAATATCAAAGAAATACAAAATACTAAAATAGCTATTAAAAGCCTGTGACAATCCAAAAATCTTTAAAAAATACTCACCTCTTCGGAGAACACACAACACATGAAGTCACAAAATGCAAAAATAAAAGATGTGGAATGTGTAATATAATTAGAAATCGAAAATCCTATACTTTCGAAAATCCAAAGATAAAATTTATAGTAAACAAAAATTTAAACTGAAATTCAAAAAACGTAGTTTACATAATCGAATGTAATAAATGTTAAAAAAGTATATATAGGATATACGCAAGCGCTGAACTCTAAAAAACCACTCAACAAAAGCAACATTAAATTACCAGAAAATAGAAAACTAAATGTGTCTAAACACCTATACGAATGTAGCAATGGAGCATTTATAACAATGCCAATATACCAGACTGAAGACTAACTACTAATAAACTCTATGGTATATCAGCTATACACATACACACACACACACACACACACACACACACACACACACACACACACACACACACACACACACACACAAAGACAAAAACAAACACACACTCAGAGAGAAAAAAAACAGTTAAAATTAAAAACTCCAGAACATTGAATAGAACTAACCCATACACATAGAGAGGAAAACTTTCCCAACACACATGAATTGATCCAACACATATACATACACGCAAAACAACCAATGAACGTTATAGCATATGAAATAACTAAGATTAATAAGGGGAAAAGAAGCATACTCACAAAAACACACAGAACCCACTTTTGGAAAAGGGAAAAAAGAAAAAGAGAGAACCAACACGTGTAAATTGACCAGCAGCCCCATCGGGACTGGACAGTCCAGTCGCCACTACATAAACCAAAAACTACACGGCTCAAATCATTAAAGACTGCCCGAAGAAAGCAAAAAGCTAGAAACATATGCAAGACCAAAATAAATAATCAGAAAAAAATCTCTTTGTGGACATATTCATTTATATATATATATATATATATATATACACACACACATATATCTATACACACATCTATAAACGAACACACACATCCCACTCCACACACATATATATCTATACACACATGTATACACACACATACATATATAGACATCCACCCACCCACACCCACACACACATATATACAAATACCCACACTTGGACGGCACAACAGGTCGCAAAAAGAGCTGGGCATGAGCTGGTCCGAAATAAAATAGTAAGTAAAGTTAACGACCTTAGTCGAGGGCGACCCGGAAGCTCCCTTTTCAATAGCTACTACACCGCGGTGTAGGAGAGAGTGCTACTCCATTCCCAGGATCACTCCACTTTACTTTTGATCCTTACCTTTTTCAATGCTGAGTGTTAAGCAAGGCAGCAACATGTGTTATATTGTGACAATATTCGTCTGTGGCGGTACGTGAGGGGTTAACCAAAAAAAAATTGAATAGCCAAATATAATTGCCAAGAAGTGTGGAGTTGAAATTCTGGGAAAAAATCGAAAATGCTGTGACCGAGTTTTTTTTTTTTTTTTGTTGACAATAGCCAAAATTGAAACAAAGAAGTTGACTGGTACGGAAGATTAAGTTGTTTACAGAACTCAGGCAGAAATCGAGAAAGAAAAATATTGTGATTAAAAAGGTGAAAAGAGTAACGATACTAAGATAATTTTCGAGCCTGGAAAAAGTTAATTTTTAAAGGATTTGACAGCACAAAGATTCAGATACGGTGTGACTTGCACTCCAGTTAAAAGGTGACTCAGAGTAAACAAAGAAGTCTTTGTCAAGATAAAGAAGGCCACCTGGCATTTGGGGAAATACCTCAGCTAAGGGTTGAGAAAATTATCCAGAATTACTTATCAGTGTTGAAAGGGAGTTATTAATTAGCCTGAGGATAGGCCAGTCTTTTCGCCTACGTGGAATTGAAACCAGTTCCATCAAAGGTGACAGTCCAGCATATTTGGGCAAAAAGGGGTTGGACCGTTTCTGACGTCATGAGCCGTAAAATGATAGAAACTATGTTGGTAGGAGGAAAGCTATCCTCCTGTAGTCCTCACTATGAGGGTAGTGAGAGGAACAACTCTGTGGAAGTAGTGAAAAGAGGGTTGGACCCTTTCTGATGACGAAAATTGAAACAAAGACATGAAGGATGTCTAATGAGTTGAAAATGACGTTAGGGAGATCACCCCTGCCTCAGTCAGAACCTACCCCAGAATATTGGCAATTATTATATAAACAGGCTGATTTCCGAACTCCGCAGTTGGTGGCAGAGAGAGAGCGAAGCAGTTCGGTCCCAGACGAAGTAAAGCCGACGAAGACCAGGCAGGGACCCACAGATTGGAATTGTGCTTCGCGCTGCCAACTCAGATATCGCCAGTCCGTCGCTGGAATACACTGTCGTTAAGAAAACTTAGACCTTTGTAAGTTGGTGGCAGAGAGAGAGCGAAGCAGTTCGGTCCCAGACGAAGTAAAGCCGACGAAGACCAGGCAGGGACCCACAGATTGGAATTGTGCTTCGCGCTGCCGACTCAGATATCGCCAGTCCGCCACTGAGATAAACTGCCGTTAAGAAAACTTAACCCTCGTCAGACCGCCGCCTTAGACCATTATACGTCACACCCGCAGATTTTTGTCGCCATCTGTAACTTTGAAGTTTTATAAACCCTTTTCTTATCTACTGCAGAAATAGGAGTTATTGTTATTTTTTTTTTTTGTTCTGCAATATATGTACCCCTTTGGAGTCCAGTCTTCAGCTGCCAGTAACCCCTCTTCCTTTCAGACAGGGCCATCGGCCTTACTTTTAAAGAATCACAACGTGGGGCAGGGCTGTGCATGGTCACTTTCCCTGGAAGGAACTTTTGATCTGTTTTTTCCCCACGCTGTAGCAGAGAAATTGGAGGGAGGCGGACAAAGTTGTGGCAAAGAGTTACCATAATAGGTATAATCAGCGCTGTGATCGAGGACGGGCGAAGAGGGTGGTATAATATAATTACGGAATGATTTTTTTTATTAATCATTTTTCGTTAATTATATTTTATCATTCGGTTTGGTTAGGCTTTGAACTATTCGGCTCTTAATGCAGGTGCACAGACATTGGGTACAGGTTTACGCTCGTGCGCAGAGGATATGACAATCACAATTGTCATAATAAACCCCAGATAGGAAATAGGTCTGGGGTGTGAATGACGTCATGCCCGGAACCGATGGGCTGAGAATTTGGAGATTTTGAAAAACACGTCAGTTGGCGAGTCGAGTTGGTAGTTAGGGTTAGGGTTTCTGCTGCATCCGTATAATTTTTCATATCTGTAAAATCATATCGAAGGTGTCCGTAGTGTAATGGTTATCGTCGTAGGAATAGGACACGGTGACTCGAGTTCAAGTCCTGGACGAGGCCGATTGCATTTCACATTACACTAATACCCTTGGGAAAGGTATGGATCCTATCATTATCCCTCCAGTTATGGTAAATTGTAGGGCAGATTATATTCTTTAGCTTTGGTTAGGCAACCAGTCTAGGAGAATGAAAATTCTAAATTGAAACCTGTTTAACTCCGCTTGAAAATTTAAGTGTTAAACAAGGCAGCAACATGTGTTATGTAATTACGGAATGATTTTTTTATATTAATCCTTTTTGGTTAATAATATTTTATCATTCAGTTTGGTTGGGCTTTGAACTATTCGGCTCTTAGTGCAGGTGCACACACATTGAGTACAGTTCACGCTCGTGCACAGAGGATAAGACAATCACAAACGTCATAATAAAAACCCCAGATAGGAAATAGGTCTGGGGTGTGAATGACGTCATGCCCGGAAGCGATGGGCTGAGAATTTGGGGATTTCGAAAAAGACGTTAGTCGAGATCCGACTCTGGGCCGGGCCAGGCCCGGCCAGTCCAATTGGGGTCTACGGGATGCGCAGCGTATTGGTTGGGTCAGATAGTACAGTCAGCATAGTAAAAATTGTGTCTCTCTCTCCTCGTGTTGAAAAACTAAAGTCAAGAAGTTAATAAACGTTTCGTACCTGAACAACGGAGAGTCACCAGTGTTTCGTATTTCCCTGCATCTGTATATTTGTATTGTGACTATACAACACATGTACCATTTTTTGAGCCTTTGGTATGACTCGACCGGGGATTGAACCCCGGTCTCCCGTACCATTAGCGAACTTTCTTCTCATGAGGCCAATACTCAATCATAATATATCAATTACGGTTTGACTTCTCAAACCAGTTTGTCCCATTCCTGAAAAGATCTCATTGATTGAAAACAGAATCCGAATCCAACAATATCTGGAAAAATCTTACAAGCAAGAATTTCACGAAGTCAGGTCGCGCCAAATTATCATGTTGGAAAAGATGAAATTCCGATATATGAAAGTCCAAGCCCATTACTCTCTAGTGAAAGCCTTTCTTAACATCTGTAAACACCAGTTTGAGTTGAGGAGACCGTGTTAAACAAATGTCTTAACTTCACCACGACCATCAAGCGGATTCTCTGATTAGATTTTATAGCCCTAATCGAGGAGGCTGATTTGAAAATTCCTTAGACTCGGGAAGATGAAAGGAAAACGAGAGATGAAAAGCACTGGAAAAGCACTAGAGAAATCAAATTCTCCGAAACCAAACATCTCAAAGAAAGAAAGACTGATTATCAGAGTGATGAGAATATCATAATCCTACTAACAAAGTCAATGCTTCTGCGGTAATAGATATCAATGAATACTCCAACGAATTAGCAGACTTGATTGGCAATGGTGGTTATTATAAAGTAAAAAAGGCCCAGTCGTGAACATTACTTTTCACCTCTGCCTTTCGTTGTAAAATGGACTGCTCGTGATTATAAATAATTCCTGTTTTACTCACAACTAATGTATACGGAATAAAGCCGTCTGAACTTGTTCTAGTCTGCTCGATTCGGCTCGTCAGTCAAAGCCGCCTGACATGGGTACCGGGGAAGCCTAACACTCATGCCGCATGACTGAGACCGACACACATTCTTCAAGGAGTCTTTAATGATAAATGCAGCGTGTAGTTTTTGGTTTGTGTAGTGGCGACTGGACAGTCCAGTCCCGATAGGGCTGCTGGTCAATTTACACGTGTTGGTTCTCTTCTTCTCTTCTTTTTTCCCTTTTTCAAAAGTGTGTTCTGTGTGTTTTTTTTGTGAGTATACTTCTTTTCCCCAAATTAGTCTTTGATATTTCATATGCCATAACGTTCATTGGTTGTTTTACTCTGGGTCATTGCGTGTATGTATGTGTGTCAGGGGCCCATTACCCTAGGCTATCCCTGCTTTGGCAGGGCTTGGGTTATCGCCTGAGGTGCTCTTTTTTGGTAGAATGCTGATGGGGCTCGAGACATTTTTGGAGTCGTTAGGCGTGTCTGGGTTTTGCTTTGCATCCGGTTCCCACTACAAAAAGCCTTGAGCCAAAATGTGGGGTTTGTGAGGCATCAGGCAAATAGCATATGCTGAATAAAGCCTAAATAAGGTTTTTCTGCTTCGTGTCGTTTATTCATTACAATTTATTCAGCATACACCCTCTCTTAAAATATGGACAAAATTCTGCGACCGCAGATATTTGAAACCCTTCTCAGTTTGAGTAATGCTATAAAGAATTGGAGGAACTTGCTTGCTACTTTTGAGAAGTTCCTGCAAAATATAGTACAATACAACCCCGATCGACGAACGGTGTTCCTAAACTTTATAGGCCGTTCAGTGTATGAATTAATCTTTGGCGGCCCAGACAACGAGAGAGCTGTTAGTAAACTCCAGCAATTATATGACTAGCCTAAGAATGAAATCCATGCCAGATATATACTATCGACGTATCGGTAAAAACCAGAAGCGTTTAAGCGAGGACTGCAACTACAAGGCAGTCAGTGCTGATGAACATAGAGCGGAAGTCATGAGAGAACCCTTCATAAGTGGACTTCTGTCCATTAATATTCGATAACGATGACTTGAAAATGTAACCCTGGTCCTCATCATTGCATTTGACCGAGTTCAGAGTCCTACTCTGTCAAACAGTTTTTAGTCCTGCAGCTTCCTCTGAGGGTAACCTCTGCGACCCAAACGGAAACAAAACATCCACAACAGCTTCTAAAACTCAAAAGTGTTTTTTTTTTTTTGTGGAAACAATAGACATCCTCGTCGTAATTGCCGGGCTCAAAACAACGTGTTGAAGACGTGGCAAAATCGGCCATTGTGCTAAAGTATGTCATTCCGGGACTTCCGCTACTTTTCATTCTTCTAATTCAATGGTCATGGCGGCATTGTTTAGAGATTTCTTTGCGGCAATTACCCCGATAAAAATAAATGGTAATAAGGTCAGAGTTCTCGTGGATACAGGAAGTACCGATAGCTTTATATGTGAAAAGCTGGTTCAAAAACTTCGTCTGCCTACCCAACCGGGGAATAATACTGTGTCACATGCATCGATTTACCTGAGCTTTCAAACGTCATAATATTGTCTGGTAAATATGGAAGTGGAAAGACCAAATATATTGATGTTAAATTGTCTGATTTGTGTGCTGGTGTCATTCTTGGGCAAGATATTATCGGGTAACACGAAAGTATGTGAGTGAAATTCGGTGCTTTGGTTTAATGGCATATCAACCTTTGTAGGTTGTTTAATGCCAAAGCCATTCTCCTAGAAGAACAGTAGGGGTACTATTTAACCCATAGCTGAGAGGATAAGGGGGTTCATACCTTTCCCAAGGGTATTTGCCCGAAAGTGAACGTAATGGCGCGATTGGAGTACGAACTCGCTTACTACGATTCCGCAGTCCATCGCTTTAACCATTACACCACAAGAACACCGAAATTCGGTGGGAAGAGACACCCCTTAAGTGTGTGCGGACTGACTACTTTCCCTCTTCTCCCATCCCGATTCTTTGCTAATCTTGTTGAGAATTGCAAACTGATCGCTATTAAATCTAGAAAATACAGGAAGCAAAATAAAGAATTCATTGTTATTTAAGTAAACAGACTACTTTTCGAAGGAATTATTGAACCCAGGTCGTAATGACCACAAACGAACGAATGGTGGTCGACTATTCTCAGACGGTTAACAAATTCACTACGCTGGGTGCCTACTTTTTATCCAAGATCGACGAATTGGTAAACAAGGTAATTCAATTCAAAATCTATAGCACCATAGATTTTAAATCCGCTTACCACCAATTCCCAATACCCGAAAAAGTCAAAATTTATTCTGCCTTTGAAGCAGATTGCAAGCTGTAGCAGAAAGAATGTCAAATTATTGTCTGGCGTAGGAATATTTTGACTTTTTTGGTCCCGAACTCATATTTTCGACCAATGAGAATATTTCATGCCATTCTACCCGGGTCACTTCCCCGAGCAACTACAAAAAAGCGAGGTAACATTCTTTCCCCCTCTTCCACGCAGGCCTCTCGAGCAGGACATACCTATCCTGTCTTCCTCTTTTCGCTTCCCCACTGACTTGCAACAGGACAAGCCACCAACATAACAGAGCACACATCCTCTCAGTTCACTTCCTAACAGCAGGAAGGACTAGCCAACATGAGAGACCACATTCACTCTTCTTCACCGATTCTCCTTCACTGACTGTCTCTCACATATTTCGAGCAATCCGCTAAGCACCGTGAGGAGACCTCATCCAATTTATGAACCGTTGGCCTCTGGGAAATCATTCTTTTATCATTCATCTTTCCTTCTAAACCAACGGATCCTCGGAGAAACAAATTGGATATTTTCAACTCCTGCTTTAACTTCAGCATTTTAATTCCTGTCCTGACGACAGCATTTCAACTCCTGCTTTTAACTTCAGCATTTTAATTCCTGTCCTGACGACAGCATCTCAACTCCTGCTTTGAATTCAGTATCTTAACGCCGGCTCTATTATTTACAACCTTGGGAAAGGTATGAATCCAATTATTCTCCCTCCAGCTATGGGTAAATAGTAGGAGAGACTAGGTTCTTCAGCCTTGGTGAGGCAACTAGTCTAGGAGAAGGAAAACTCTGAATTCAAACCTGTTAAACTCCACTTAAAAATTGACCTTGTGTCATATCCTGCCCGAGCGGAGGGGTTAGTAAATAAGATTATTTACAACCGTTTTCTTCTTCTTGCGATTTACAGCACAAGGGTTCTTTTGTCTCAAGCTTTTAATAAAACTTCCAAATTAAAAACTATCAATATCTCCGTCAACTCATTTGTTCTTCCTTTTAATATAACAGGAGGCAGCAGAGCTCTACAACTTCAGCTGCCATTTTGTATAAATGGTAATATTATCGTCCCTCCTGTTATTAAGCAATATCTATTCTGCAGAGTACCATTTGGAGTAAACAATGGAGTTGCTTGATTTCAAAGGATAATTGATTTGTTAATCGCTGACAATTCACTCGACTATATAATTGCCTACTAAGATAATATAACTATTTGTGGTAAGAGCCAGAAAGAGCACGAGGAGAACGTCAATAAATAAGCGGCTAAGAATTCCAATTTGATTTACAATAATAATTAATACTCTTCAACTTCGAGGCTACACAATTAAATCAGACCCTGAGAGACTATGACCGCTTAAAGAACATGCTCTTCCTCGTGATATTCTCTTCATCGTAGGTTGGGAATGTTCTCTTACTATTCCCAATGGATTGCTAAGTATTCTGAAAAAGTGAACCCCCCTCTTATACAAGCCAACAGCTTTGCACTACCCAAGACTGCTGAAAAAGCCCTCGAATACCTAAAAGCTGAAATAGAAAACGTAATAGTGTATTCTATAAATGAAACAGTTCCTTTTATCATAGAGGCCGATGCTTCATATCACAGTATTGTAACTTCACTGAACCAATCTGGAGGACGAATCGTCTGCTTTCCGAAAACTTTAAGTACCAGCCAACAAAAAAAGGACACTTCTATAGAAAAGGAAACCCAAACTATAGTTGAAGCCTTACGTAAAGAGAAGCACTATTTAACTGAACGTCATATCACTCTACTTACTGATCAGAAGTTAGTGGCATTCATGTTTGATTCAAAACAGGCTGGGAAGATAAAAAAAATGATTAAAACCTAAAGTAGAGGGTCGAACTTACCTATTATAGTTTATGAATTATCTGAAATAGAACTGTTTTTTGACATTGAAACTGTACTTATACTAAACTGATTTGTTTAATATAGAACCGTTTTGACATTTAACAGTGTGTAAACAAAATTTGTACTTACACTAAACTGAATTAGAACTACTTAACTAAACTGAATAGCTTGAAATAGAAATGTTTTTCACAATTAAACTGTACTTACATTTAAACTGCGTACTTATGCTAAACTGAATTGTTTGAAATAGAACTATTTTCATAAAAATGGATTTGGTGTTAAATAACCTACAAAGGTTGATATGCCATAAAACCCAACCAACCTACCTAATGTTGATTGACTAACTGCCACCAACAATTTTAATTGGCTGCGCATTTACCATGACAAGTAAATTAGGCATAGCATGTATGCGATATAGACCAGTAGCTAAGTTGTAGAATTTCGACTGCATTCTGTAGTCCTTGGTTTGATCTCCAGTGGGGGAGATCACGGTATATACTGTTGATGGGACCTAATAAGATCGAAACAGCTATCCAGTGGTTCCGTATGTCACGTACAGAGCTTGCAGGATTTTCTGATCATGGTAATTCAATTTATAATGCCACTAACAATTTCTAGCAACGGGGGGAATTGTCGTGAACATTATTCCCCCTCCCGCTTCCGAAGTTGTAGAATGGAATTTAACTCTTCAGTAAGAATAGGAAAAATGAAGCACGCATGCAGGCTTTTATTTTCTATATGTACGTTGTAAAAAAAAGGGAATTTTCATTGGCAGGAGAAACATAAAAAAAATTGTTTTCTAACTACTTGTCACTCAAATTCGAGCAATGATTAAGTCATTTAACGTCCCAAGCTAAATCTTAATATCTTTAAAAACAGGACATTTCAGAATAAACTAATAACTAGACCAATTCCGAATCAAATGATCCCAAATTTTAATATCACGTGGAGAAACAACTCAAAATTCTATGTTTAATGTTTCTTTTTATTTATATTTTTATTTTATATTTATTTTAGAATTTTATTCATATTTTATATTTTAATTCTATATTTTTGTATTTTTATATTTTAATTTTATATTTTAATGTTATTCATATTTTATATTTTATTCATATTTCATATTTATTTTTTTATATTTAATATCTTTAAAAACAAGACATTTCAGAAAAATTTGGTATCATTTTATAAACTAATAACTAGACCAATTCTGAATCAAATGATCCCAAATTTTAATAGCACATGGAGAAACAACTCAAAATTCTATGTTTTTTTTTTTTTATTTTCAGGTATAAAAATACCATTCACTGGAAAAGAAAATCCATTTAAACATCAAATCAAGAATTTTGAATTGCTTCTACACGCTGTTAAAATTTGAGATCCTTTAATTCAGAATTGATCAAGTGATTAGATTATGAAACCATTTTTCTTAAACAGCCCGTACGTTTCAAATGCTATTAAACTTTTTGAAACACTGTATATCCAAATTTATATCATATCAATTCTGAATAACACAAAATTCTAATCACCATCTAAAAATCAGTGATTCTTATTTCGTAATATTGGTTTTGTTTGGTTTTATGGCATATTAACCTGAATAGGTTATTATTAGGATCAATCCTAAGAAAATAATTACTTCCCTTTTGAATGACTAGGGAGTAATCGCCGTTGGGTTCAGGAGGTCGGCTATCACACATTTGACGAAGATCACGGAGTGGTAGAACGGGAGACTTATCATCGCACATCCAGTGGTTCATTCATTATCATCTCTAAACGTAACTTATTAAATAAATCAGTGAAACGTTCCACTTGGTTCTTGTGTCATTTTTACGGGAATATTCACAGAACCCCCACCTTAAAACCATAAAAGTTATTTAATGTCAAATCCTTTTTATACATATATATTAAATGTATGATTTCTAAACACATTGTGTAGGTAATATTTTTAAACGATCCAAAGCAAATTTTGTTTTTTGGCACACAGTTAAACGATTTCACTTATTTCTGATACAAATAAGTCTGTTTTCTATTAATCACTTGTTTGCACACAGTTAAATGTTTTCAAGTATTGCAATTTAACATCAAGGTTGAATATAAAAACAGTTCTATTTCAAACAATTCAGTTTAGCATAAGTGCACAGTTTGAATATCAATCAGTTCTATTTGATCCATAGATAGGACCCTATCAGGTGCTACCGCGCCAGGCCTGAGTGGACCTGGGAGTGATGGCAATGAAGAGGTACGCCGTATTTTCCAAAGCTCCAGCAGGACGGGAGCCTCACCATCAGATGGTTTAGTGTCATATCCAGGACGCTCACTGGGGGAGTCTTACTCCTCTGCAAAGATGCAGTCGGTGACTGGTCTATTATTTTGTAATATTGTAAGCAAATGGCATCTGGTTGCAAATAGATAAGTTATTAAAAGAGCCAGAAGCCAGAGGAAAGACAAGTGGACAGAGTTCAACATCTCTTCCAGTGGGTAATAAAATAAGTTTGATCAAGCTACCTAGAACAGGTCTTGCCAATGTCATTAGTGATTAGACATGGTGGCTGGCTAAACAATGTAACTAAACCACTTCAAACTTTTCTTCTTGGTAATGGCTGTGATTTCATTTGGTATTCCAATGTCTATCTCTGTATATCATCCATCTTAATAAGATTTACGTGAGAAACTCTCACCATAATCCTGAGGCTAGCATTTTCAAATGCACTGTTTGCTGTTGTCTTCCTTCTACAAACTCCAAGTTTCTCTCGCATATATAGCTATCAGGACTATTAGTGTGTAGTATAGTGTTACATTGTAAGAGAGTGGTTACGGGTGGCAAATAGAAAAGTTTTAAAAGAAAAAAGCCAGCAGTAGTAAGAGAGGCAAATTGATAGAGTTCAACATCTCTTCCAGTGGGCTTGGATCTTCAGTTAGTAAAATAATTCTTGTATGAATGGTGAATATAACTGGCATTGTCTTTGCATACCATGTGACCAAACTACTTCAAACTTTTCTTCTTGGTAATGGCTGTGATTTCATTTGGTATTCCAATGTCTATCTCTATAGTCCATCTTAATAAGATTTATGTGAGAAACTCCCACCATAAACTTTTCAAATGCACTGTTTGCTGTTGTCTTCCTTCTACAAACTCCAAGTTTCTCTTGCATACATAGCTATCAGGACTAGTGGGTAGAGTGTTCACCAATGGTCCAGGAGAGCGGGGTTCAATCCCAGGTTGAGTTATACCGAAGACTTAAAAAAATCGTACTTGATCATATTTACCAACCCCTCCGCTCGGGCAGGATATGACACAAGGTCAATTTTTTAAGCAGAGTTTAACAGGTTTGAATTCAGAGTTTTCCTTCTCCTAGACTAGTTGCCTCACCAAGGCTGAAGAACCTAGTCTGCCCTACTATTTACCCATAGCTGGAGGGAGAATATTTGGATTCATACCTTTCCCAAGGGTATTAGTGCTATGTGAAATGCAATCAGTCAGGTCCAGGGTTTGAACTCGTGTCGCCGTGTCCATATCCTGCGACGATAACCATTACACCACAAAAAAAAAATGGTACTTGATACCTCCTTGCTTAACACTCAGCATTATAAGGTACATATCAAGGGTAAAGTGGATCAATCTGGGGAAAGGAGTAGCACCCTCCCCTATACCTCGGTGTAGTAGCTAAGGAAAAGGGAGCCTTTAGGTCGCCCCCATTGACTACAGCCGAATAGTGTAACAATGTAAGAGAGTGGTCACGGGTGGTAAACAGAAAAGTTATAAAAGAAAAAGCCAGCAGCAGTAAGAGAGACAAATTGACCGAGTTCAACATCTCTTCCAGTGGGCTAGGTGAACAAGATAAGCTTGATCTAGTACTCCAGAACGGGTCTTGCCAAGATCATAAGTGATTGGTTATCTAAGTGATGACGGTGGTTGGCCAAACAATGTCACTCACCCAAAGCGGAAGTTGGATGTTCTGTGAACCCAATATAAAATGATGGATTTCTTGATTTTCCTTCTGTTTGATGGCTGGGGTACAAAGAGACAAACTTTTGTGCAATTGGAGAATGAGCAACGAATTAAAGATATGAGAAGAGTTGGCTCCAATAAGAATAAAGAAACTTACTCAACATGTTGTGTTTATCATTCATTTCCACCTGCTTCTACGGCCCCAGAAATTGTATAGAGAGAATAAAGCAACAGGGGTCCTCATGTTTAAGACAGGCTGTAGTTTTTGTAACCTTCACTACACCCCTTATCCAGCAATCAGTCTTCACCAACATACAAGGGTCGTTCAAGAAGTTTTAAGCCTTACCCAGAAAGAAGAGCCATAGTTGAACATTTCTGTTGTAGCAACACACTATCACTTCTAAAAACTAGTTGAGATAGAAATAAATAAATATATATATATGTGTGTGTGTGTGTGTGTGTGTGTGTGTGTGTGTGTGTGTGTATGTGTGTGTGTATGTATGAGAGCTGTTCAAAAAGTTTTAAGCCTCACCCAGAAAGAAGAGCCATAGCTGAACATTGTATTTGAAGCAATACACAACCATTTCTTATAAAACTAGAAAAAGTAATTAAGATTTTTCAAGTTTTATAAGAAGTAGTAGTGTGTTATCACAACAAAAATGTTTGCCTATTTTTTCTTTCTGAGTGAGGCTTTGAACCTTTTGAACAAACCTTGTAGCAGTCATTGGTGACTATGCTACAATTTTCATTACTTAAAAAGATAAGTATTTGGAAAAAAAAAAAAAAAAAAAAAAGAAAAAAAGAAAAGAATTTAAAACTCCTATATAAATAAGAGAATATTTTTAGAAAACAATTTTATTGATAATAAATATTCTATCTATTAAAATGAAGAGCAGAAAACAGTAGCCATTTTAACACTGGAAACTTTTAAAATCTTTTGAGACTGTTCTTGTAAACGTCAACTAAATATAAGTTATGCGAGAAATTAGGTAAACAAAGCTTTTCTTCAAAAGAAATCAAGCTGAAAGTCATTGATTTTAATGGCATATCAACCCATAAAGGGCTATTTTATGTCAACAGGTTAAGGAATCATGTTCAGTGTATAGTCATATTTACATTTTTTGTTTAGTTATTTCTTAAATTTTTAATTTTTTTTTTTTTTTTTTTACATGGTTCTATTGTAGTACTCCCTACATAATGGACTCACCCTCCTCCATAAATACATCTCGACGAGAGCGTTAGACGGAGTTCACCGATCAACGTGACACAATGACGTGTGATACCATTTGCATAAAGGACAGATAGTCACTATCCCACTGGACTCTCAGCTTCCTATCAACTAACTACTGTTAACATGTATGGAAGCAGAAAGTCACCTGCCTAAGCCAAAACCTGGCTACATAGTCTGGAACGAGCCGCTGCAGGCATTGGCCTCCATGTCAATGCACACAAGACGGAATATATGTGCTTTAATCTAATAGGCGTCATCTCCACACTAAATGGTAGCTCTCTGAAACTAATAGATAAGTTCACTTACCAAGGAAACAGTGTCTCTTCAACCAAGACAGACATTGACACATGACTCGACACTAACTAAACGTATGGAGAAAAGCTTGACAGCAACTACACAAGAATGCCGCGAGCAATATTGAACAAGTCCTGGAGGCAGCACCCCACAAAGCAGCAGCCGTACCTACCACCCATCACGAAAACTATCGAAATTAGACGAACCAGACATGCGGGACACTGCTGGAGAAGTAGGGACAAGCTCATAAGTGATGTACTCTGGTGGACCCCTTCACATGGACGACCAAAGGCAGGACGACCAGCTTGAACCTACATACAGCAGCTCTGTGCCAATATGGGATGTAGCCCTGAAGACCTGAAGGAAGCAATGGACGATAGGGAGGGGTGGCAAGAGAGGGTCAGGGATATCCGTGCTGAAGGTGCAACATGATGATGATGAACCCATCAAGGGCTATTTTATGCCTACAGGCTAGGGAATCATGTTCAGTGATTTACATTTTTTGTTTAGTTATTTCTTAAGAGTTTTTTTATTTTTTTTTACATAGGACTATCTAATAAGAATAATTTTTAAACAGATCTATTTGACCCATAGATGGGACCCTAACAGATACAACCACTCTGGGTCAGAGTCGATCTCGGAATAATGGCAAAGAAGTATTATTCCACACTCCCTAGATCTTCAGAACTGAAGCTTCATCAGTGTCATACCCAGGACACCTTTTACAATTTTTTTTTTTTTTTTTTTTTTTTTTTTTTGTGGAGGGGGTGTATGTGTGTGTCTTACTGTTCTGCAGAGGATACAGTTTTGATATTCTCAACCATGCCGAAAAGACAGTAAAGTGGTTTCAATAATGTGATGGGGAAAAATTTGAATGTACTTCTAGGTAATTATAATATTCATCATCATCTTGTCGTGCCACCAGCACGGATACACCTGACCCTCTCTCACCACTCCTTCCAATCGTTCATCGCTTCCGGCTGGTCCTCAGGGCTACATCCTGTATCCTCACAGAGCTGCTGTATGTAGGTTCCAGCTGGTCGCCCTGCTTTTGCTCGGCCATGTGAGGGGGTCCATAGGAGAACATCACTTATGAGCTCGTCCCTGCTTCTCCAGCAGTGTCCTGCATGCTTGGTTCGTCTAGCTTGGATAGTTTTCATGATGAGAGGCAGGTGGCCGTATTGTTGGTGCTTTGTGGGGTGTTGCCGCCAGGACTTGTTCAATATTGCACGCAGCATTCTTGTGTAGTTGCCGTCTAGCTTCCTCTCCAGCTGTTTAGTTAGCGTCCAAGTAGTGCATCCATACAGCAGTATCGATACGACAGCTGCCTGGAAGAAACTGCATTTCATTTTATCGGTCAGGTCTGATTTCCATATGATCGAGAGCCTATCGATAGCTGTCCATGCCTTTGTTAGCTGCATGTCGATGTCCTTTTCGGTTGATGAGACGCTGCTTCCTAGGTAGGTGAATTTGTCTACTAGTTTCAAAGGGGATTTTTATCATCTAGTCAGATTCACAAAAGTTTTCGTTCTTCTAGAGTGACTGACACCAAACTTAAGAGTTTTCGTGATGGGAGGAAGGTGGCCGTACAGAAAAAAGAAAAAAAGAACAAAAAAAAAAAGAGAGAGAAAAAAAAAAAGAGAATTTGTTTTTTGAATATTTTATGCATCTTTGTTATATAACAGCAACAACAATAATAAAGGAAAGAGAAGCTTTAAAACATTTTTGTCTTTCGTTTTGTTTTGTAAAAGAATTGAATACAATCTAGGAGTCTCGACTAGACACAAAAATCAAGAAGACACAAAAATCAAGAAGACACATGTACTTGCACACAAAGATGAAATACTAAATTTTAAATTTTACTTAAAAAAAAAAAAAAAAAAAAATTAATAAAGAAAAAAAAATATCTTTGCTCAATTTTTTTTTTTTTTTCTTCTTTAGAAAATATTTAAATCTTAAACTTCACATTTGTATTTCCAAGAACAAAAAAGGAAAAAAAACAACAAAAACAAAAGAAAAAAAATTTTATGTTAGCCCAATTTTTTTTCTTTAGAAAATAATTAAATCTTTAACTTCACGTTTTGTATTTCCAAAAACAAAACAAAAGAAAAAAAAAAAAATTTTTTTTATCTTAGCCCAATTTTTTTTCTTTAGAAAATATCTTAATCTTTCACTTCACATTTTGTATTTCCAAGAAAAAAAAAGTGCATGCATGTGTGTAGATGGTGGGGAGGGGGGAAACAAAATAATTAAAAAAGAAAAAAAATTCAGTCTTTTCTTGCTCTGTCCAGAAAGAAAGTATATGTCTTTTTTTTTGTGTAGCTCCAACAGATTTTTTTTAAAATGCTATGACCAGTTTTAAGTTATTTGATTTTTTTTTTTGTGTGTGTGTGCTTAAAAACAAAGTTGTTAGCCATGATGAAAGAAAGGAAGACAATCTGCAATGACTGCTGTGATACTCTTTTTGTAGTAAGTAAGCAGGCAGTGCTCTATCACCAGGCCTGTTTTCAAAATATCTTCTGAATCAAAAAATATTCCTACATGTGTGTATGAAAAAGAGAGAGGGTCATTCATACAACCTCTCCTCACCCTTGGAGAGAAAGAGTACACAATGGCCACATTTTGTTTCCTGGTTGTAAGAGATACCTTCGTACACGCACACAAACACACACAGACATGCACACAGACACACACACACACACACAGTAAACAGACAAGAGAAGATGAAGTTAAAAAAGCTATTAGTTGTTGTTATAGTAGAATTAATAGTTTTAGTCATGTGGTGGATAGCCATGTTGCTCAATGGTCAGCAGTCGACTGCTTGTATACAGAATGGTAAGCGTTGCGAAGCAGGGCATAGGGAAAGCAGGATTCCAGCAGATCCATGGTTAAAAAAGGAGATTCTTGGACAATCTGGAAAAAAAAAAAAAATGAATATAAATATTAATTATATTCCTGCAGGAAGAAGAATTTCAGGTGATCATTTTAAAACATTAAAAAAAAAAAAAAATTACTCATTCATATCACAAAGGAATATTGACAGCTTTTACATTTTTTAAATTGCACAAATTTATATTGAAATTAATCTGACTAGCTTATATTCAAATATAGATATATTGTCAATACAAGATTAAAAAAAATGAATAAACAAAAATAATGACAGTATATGGGATTGGGACCTTGAAAAATGGTGCTAATGTTTATTACTATATCCAAAATGGCAGAGTGGCTGGATACCAAGTCTAATGTAAAGTCAGGCAATTTTCGATCCCAACTTGAAGAGTCCTGCATGTCTAGCCACACTGAAGAGTTGTGATACAACAAAACAGTCTGTCTGTGGACGACTATCTATATATATATATATATTGCTAGACATGTAGGATGTTTCAAGCTGGGATCAAAACCTGCCCGACTTTATGTTAGACTTAGTATCATACTGCTCAGCTATCAATCAATATATATATATATATATATATATATAAAATGACAAAATCTCATCATTATTAGAGTTGATTGGTTGGTTGGTTGGTTAGGTTTTATGGCATATCAATCCTTATAGGTTATTTAATATCAAATCCTGTTTATACTTACATATATGAAATATATGATTTGTAAATGAATAGTTTTTAGATAAGTTTTTAGACAAGCTAAAGCTCATTTGTTTGCACATAGTTAAATAATTTCAAGTATTTAATATTAATATTTCTATTCAACACTATTCATTCTTTTGCACACAGATAGCTTTAAGAATTCTTATCTAACATGAATAATTCTATTTAGTATTAATCATTTGTTTGCACACACAGTTAAATGATTTGAAGTATTGCTGTCTAACACCAAGTTTTATTTACACACAGTTAAATGGTTTCAAGTAACACTGACAATTCAGTTTAACATCAGTTATTTTTTTTCACACAGTTAAATGGTTAAACAGTTCTATTTGATCTATAGATGGGACCCTTACAGGTATAACCACTCTCTGGGTCAGAGTAGACCTGCCAGTGATGGCAATGAAGAGGTACTCCACATTCCTCAAAGCTCCAGGACTAGAGCTTCACCATCAGATTGTTTAGTGTTATATCCAGGATACTTGTTGGGTGAAGTCTTATCCCTCTGCAGAGAAGCAGTCGGTGTATTCTACAACCCCAGCTGACAGGGCAGTATCAGAGTTGAGGACAAATAGAGACTCAGTGTTTGAGAAAATATTTTTCATAACTACCTTACCTACCCAGATAGAATTGGAAAAACCTTTTATAAAAAAGATGAAAGAAAAAAAAAAAAAAAAAAAAAAAAAAAAAGAATGTATTTATCTAACTTTTATCATGGGCAAGATGTGACACAAGGTTGATTTTTAAGTGGAGTACAGCTGGTCTGCCCAACTATTTACCCACAGCTGGAGGGAGAATAGTTTGATTCAAGCTTTTCCCAAGGGTAGTAGTGCCATGTGAAATGCATACACAGCCTCCTCCACTATTTACCCACAGATGGAAGGAGAATAGCTGGGTTCATGCCTTTCCCAAGGGTAGTAGTGCTATGTGAAATGCATACACAGCCTCCTTTAAGATTTGAACTCAGGTCACCAGGTCTAGTTTCCCTGATGATTATCATTAGACCAAGTAATCGAGTAAGCAAGATAATTTGAATAGCAAAATAAACTACTAAAACTAACCTGGTCCAGCAGCAAATACACAGAATCTCTGTTTTTGATAGCTTCTTTATCTGTCTCTTGGCCAAGACGAAGCATTGAGGAAGAGGCAAGCTGAAATAAAGAATGAAAAAAAAAAAAAAAAAAAAAAAAAAAAAAATGAATAATATAACAAAGATATTTGGTTTGTTTTTTGACAAGAACAGAATTTTGTTGAATTGTTTCTCTTGGTATAAAACCATAGACGGTTTCCTTAGGAAAAAAAAAGCAATTTGCAGTTGCATCCTGGAGAAAAATAAATCTATCAATTACTATAAAATGAATAATCGGTGTAAACTGTTTTAGATTTGAAGTTTTACCTACAGGAAGCAACTATCTTATGCTGAAAACTAAATATTGACTTTGGACATTGATCAACCATGTGTGAGGCAACTAAGTTTATTCCCTGTATCCCTAATTAATATGTCAAACATGCTGAGAGAATTTTAAAAAAATAAAAAAAAAGAGAAAAAAATCATGCAAGATAAAACTTACGGCTAGGAATTCCTTCAAGCGTTCTTCCAAATCCCCTGGTCCATAAATGGTAAACATGGCACCAGCAAGAGCATTAATAGCTTTGGCAAGACAATGGCTGTTATTGAGGTGACCTGGACAAAGAGACAAATTATTATTATTTAGATGTAAATCAAATATTGACATATCCTGTTAAATCTTTCATTCAAAATTCTTTCATACACAATTCTCAGAAAGACACCAAATATACTAAAAAAAAAAATTAAGAAAAAAAAAAAAATCATTCATTACACAGATTTAAAATCATGTAAAATAACTCACAGATTTAAATCAATTTCATTCTTTATAAAAATATTATATCAAGTATTTCTATCTAATACTAATAATTATATGGTTTCAAGAAATTATTTCCAATCTAATAATAGCCAATTGTTTGCGCACAAATATATGGTTCCAAGTAACTAACAATAACGATCTTTAGTAAACAATTACTTATAGCTTCAAGTAACAATTCTTTATACAAATGATTTACAGTTATATGATATAAAGTATTCTTATCTAATACAAATAATTTACAGTAATATTGTTTCAAGTATTCCTATCTAATACAAATAATTTCCAATCTGATGTATTTGATTCATAGATAAGACTCCAATAGGTACTATCACTCTGGATCAAAGTGAAACTGGAAGTAATGGGATTGAAGTGGTACTCCACACTCCCCCCAGATCTTTAGAACTGGAGCCTCACCACCAAATGCAGTTTAGTTTGGTTTCTTAGTTTAATGGCATATCAACCTTTGTAGGTTATTTAATGCCAAAGCCATCCTTCCAGAAGGACAGTAAGTAAGTAAAGGTTGTCTCCCTTTAGTCGAGGGCGACCAGAAGGCTCTCTTTTCAATAGCTACAACACCAAGGTGTAGGGGAGGGCGCTTCTCCTTTCCCTAGATTGCTCCACTTTACCCATGATACATACCTTATATTACTAAGTGCTAAGCAAGGAGGTATCAAGTACCATTTTTAAAGTCTTTGGTGTGACATGACCCGGAATTGAACCCAGGTCTCCCAGACCATTGGCGAACACTAGTAGTGGTACTATTTAATCCATAACTGGGAGGATAAGGGGATTCATCATACCTTTCCCAAGGGTATTTGTCTGAAAATGAACGTAATAGCACGACTAGAGTTCAAACTCGCTTACTACGATTCTGGAGTCCATCACTTTAACCATTACACCACGAGGACACCCCTTACATGCAGTTTATAGTCATATCCAAGACCCACATTTAGCTGTATAAAACTATGGCTTTCTTCTAACTATATTTCTAATGTATTTTAGATTTAAATAGTCATGCAGAATTAATGTAGTCACATTTTTTTTCTAAATGATTTCTCAATTACTATTCTTTAAGAATAGTAAATAAGAGTTGTCTAAATTTCTGAGACGAAGCTTGATGATTTTTATCATTAAGAGTTTTTTTTTTAGACTATTGTCTTCATCTTTATTGTTATTTCCACAACGTTTCGGCTAACATGTCCTCCAGCCTTCTTCAGGTGTTTGTCGAACTCGAAAACCTTCACGGAACTTCGAACTACGTCCTTTATTGAATCCACGGGGGTCGCCTGTTCTGATTCCGTTAGCCATAACCAGGTACAAGTGTTAAGTATTCCTGTATTGTTACTTGCCTGCAGTCAGGATTGAACCTGCAACCTCCAGATGATTGTCTCCTTAGAAGCTTAGGGAACCAATGCTTATAACTGTTATGCCATGTGTTCACAAGTTCGACAAACACCTGAAGAAGGCCAGAGGACATAGCGGCCAAAACGTAGAAATAACAATAAAGATGAAGATAATAGTCCGAAAACCCTTGATGATAGTAAATAAGAGTATTCTAAAATTTTCTGTCAGATAAAAGTTTATGTATTTTATGTCTATCTCATAGTAGAGTATAAATATACGAGGCTAAGATATATGCTATTCAAACATTTCACTAACTGGATCTTTGCAAGTTAAATGTTATGCTGTAAAGAAAAAAACAAAAACACTATACATTAACAGCATGTTTTGCAATTATTTATTAAAACCAAAGTATTAGAAATAAAAAAAATTTAATTAAAAAAAAAAAAAAAAAAAAAAAAAAAAAGACTTTTTAGTAGAAATAGCTTTTATCCTATTTACCCAACCCCTCCGCTCGGGCAGGATATGACACAAGGTCAATTTTTAAGCGGAGTTTAACAGGTTTGAATTCAGAGTTTTTCCTTCTCCTAGACTAGTTGCCTTACCAAGGCTGAAGAACCCAGTCTGTCCTACTATAGCTTTTATGAGTTTCAAATACATTAACATTATAAAGTTTGAAAGCACTGACATTTTCTTTTTCTAAGAAATTTCTTATCTTCATCTTATATGATCTTCTTTATAAAGATGAGCGAATTTGCCACATGTATTGTAACTTGATATTAAGCCCTGTTGACTGCTTGATTGATTTATAAACAGGCTTGCTATGCTTACATACTTGGCTGCTTTGAAAAAAGGCTTGCTGCATTCATCATATAATCTCATTGACATTGGCTCCTGAAAAAATGTGTCAAAGCATGCCTGGTATTATCTTTAACCTCAAAAAATTAACATTTTTGTATATTTTCTATATTCAATTCTTACATAATTCTTACCCAGTTCTTTAAACAACATTTCTTACAGCTTCAGATGTTTCTGCAATCTTGCTTTTTTTAAGAACTTTGATTTGACAACTGTCTGTACATCTATTAAGAGCAACATAGAGCTGGCCACAAGAGAAGTCAGCATAGATGTATTTATGCATTTATTGTATATGACTTGACCGTTAAGAGAAAAAAAAGTTACCAAATTTCCCCTGACAGAACAAGTCACTTTATATATAGATAATAGTTGAGTATAAATATACGAGGCTAAGATATATGTTATTCAAAAATTTAAAGCCAACAATTAAGAAAGTTGAAAAAGGAAACTAAATATACCTTCTATAGAGGTTCTGAAATATGATGCATCAGTTCTGGCAAGTTTAGGGAGAGAAACAGCTACAAACACCATGAGAAGGCAGGCTATAGTATATGCATCATCGGTGAACTCTGGGGAAAAAAAGGGTAGATATTGCTTTGAATAATACACATGGGAAAATTCTTCATGAGTAGCTTCAAACAAAAGAACAACATTTGTATTGTTCAATAAAGAAATGACAATTCTATATTCCATTGTTGCATTCCAAAAATAATCTAATGACACCAGAAGTTTTAAGGCATGATTTATTGTGTATATAAGGGACTCATCATGATTTATTGTGTATATAAGGGACTCATCATGATTTATTGTGTATATAAGGGACTCATCATGATTTATTGTGTATATAAGGGACTCATCATGATTTATTGTGTATATAAGGGACTCATCATGATTTATTGTGTATATAAGGGACTCATCCTAAGTCACACCAGATTGAGTTCATCGATAGCCGTAGGGAAAAAGCCAGAATAAAAATGACATTTAGTTGGAACATCGACAGCAGAACTTTTTTGATGAGAGAATGAAAATGACATTTGGCTGGAATATCAACAGTGGAACTTTTTTGGTTAAAGAGAATGAAAATGACATTTGGCTGGAATATCAACAGTGGAACTTTTTTGGTTAAAGAGAATGAAAATGACATTTGGCTGGAATATCAACAGTGGAACTTTTTTGGTTAAAGAGAATGAAAATGACATTTGGCTGGAATATCAACAGTGGAACTTTTTTGCTTAAAGAGAATGAAAATGACATTTGGTTGGAATATCAACAGTGGAACTTTTTTGGTTAAAGAGAATGAAAATGACATTTGGTTGGAATATCAACAGTGGAACTTTTTTGGTTAAAGAGAATGAAAATGACATTTGGTTGGAATATCAACAGTGGAACTTTTTTGGTTAAAGAGAATGAAAATGACATTTGGCTGGAATATCAACAGTGGAACTTTTTTGGTAAGAGAGAAGAAAAACAAATGCAGTTTTGACAAGATGTGACTTGCAATGAGAGAAGAAACAAGACTCTCAGCATTTCTTGGTAGAATTCTTACAAAAAAGAATTAGAACAACACTTACCATTTTTCTGTGCCCTCAGGGCAGCACACAGTGTGGGATCAACCGGACAATACAAACCAGAGGCAGCAGCCATATCGTTGACAATCTGAATACAGAAAATAAAAGCACTAAATTATGCTAAGGTAGAATGATAAAAAGGCAAAAAGCGTTTCAAAAAGAATGCTTTCAAAGTTAATTGATACCATATAGAAACGTTTAAAGTATATACAAGGGACGGCTGAAATGTTCGGAGGTTATCAAGATACACTCATGGAATGTGACCAAATGAAGTTTGTTTTTTAACAGTCTCCACCCTTTTGTGGTCCTCCACACTTCCATTGCTGTTGCAGTGGTTGGATACCACTGATCAAAAAAAGCCATCAACAGTTGAACTGGTGTCAGCCTATGAACTTTTCAGCCCACCCTCATATATAAATAATGTTTAAGATGCATAAATATTCTTTAATTCTCCTGCTAGATTCTTAAGGTGACTAAAATCAACAGGAATTTATTCTGGCATTTCATTATATAAGAAGTAATAAAAATAACCAAGTAACTTAGAAATATAGACTATTTTGTAGCTATAATTTTTTGTTCATTTTTCTACTTTTGCTCATTCTTCAGTATTGTCTTTTGAAAAAGACAAATTTTGATTTTAATGAAAATCTTGAAAAATAGGTTGGCGAAAAAGAAAAAAAAAAAAAAAAAAGAGGTAGAGAGATACTGAAAAACACTGGCCATTTTCGACTCAGTTGTACAATCAAATTAAAGTCAGCTGATAAAGTTGAAGATGATTAAAATTATTTTATTACATTATGATAAAAGTTGTCTTTCCTTTTGAGCATACAATTCTATTTTTTGAATCCATCTTTTTTATAAAAAAAAAAGCATCTCTCTACTGTTCAATGAACAAAGATAAAAGAGCGACCAAAATAGGTAATAGAATTGACATGTGACTATTATCAAATCCTCCCTTTATACAAGGGAGACATTTATTGCCTCCATATTAGCAAAAGTCTTTCAATTACTTGACAGTACCATTTTACTGCTGTCTATCACTTGATGGAGCCTGTCACTCACAAAAGAATTCTTCCTGCAGTTTAAAATTTCATTCTTTTATGTACCATAATTATTTGTGCATAAAATACACATCTAACTTTGGACTATGAAATTCTTGGAAAAAATCTAGATTTTTACTTGTTCATTGAACTTTATGTTCACATTTTATCTCTTGAGACACATTTGTATAATCTTGTTGATATTTCTTGTATGTATATCATATATGTATTGAATGTTCCCGTATGTGTATATGAGCTTGTTGTTCCTTGTATTTATTCAGTATATCACAGGATATACTAACGCTAATATTGGATCTTGGTAAATAGAGGCATGACTAGATATTCCCCCTCATACCAACCAATCCAAAAGAACCATGAAATAAGGAACAATAAATGGCAGTGGGTAGATCCCTGAAAATGTTTTAATAAACTGAATAAATTTTACCCTTTTTTTTTTTCTTTCTTTGCACATATAATGTATACAATATAATAGTCTGATTGTAACACACAACTGATAGCTAAAAAGATCTTAATGAAATACAACACAAGTATAAAATACTGAGTAAGCCAGACTTATACATCTAATGAGGAAAGTCCAACCTTCAATTCTTTGAACTAATCGGGAATATACAGGGTGCTTCCCCCAAAAAATGTATACACACTGACTAGTGACTGCATTTTCAAAAGAATTGTTCATTTACACCCAACACTGATAATCCACCCCACATTGTAACCCCTGGTAAGTTTTATGTGGGGTTCAATAGTAACAATGAGTTCTGAGGTATTTATAAGTCGCAATTGTGGAATTTATTTGAACCATATAATTTTATAGTACAAAACCTGCAACAATGAATCGAGAGCAGCCATTGAAATAGAATGCAGCCAAATTGAAATGATTTGTGAAGTTTACAATTCTATCTGTTCTGGTTATTAGCGATGCCTTAAATAGAATGGTCATCATTTTGAACATCTGCAATGCTTCAAAAGATTCTATACTTGTCTTCTTTAACTTGGATCATAAAACTGAAATATATCTTAATAAACATATCAAAGTGTGTATACATTTTTAAGACATCCTGAATAATTTTATTTTATCATATCATATTTACCAACCCCTCCGCTTGGGCAGGATATGACACAAGGTCAATTTTTTAAGCGGAGTTTAACAGGTTTGAATTCAGAGTATTCCTTCTCCTCGACTAGTTGCCTCACCAAGGCTGAAGAACCTAGTCTGCCCTACTATTTACCCATAGCTGGAGGGAGAATAATTGGATTCATACCTTTCCCAAGGGTATTAGTGCTATGTGAAATGCAATCAGTCTCATCCAGGATTTGAACTCGTGTCGCTGTATCCATTTCCTAAGACGATTACCATTACACCACGGACACCTCCTTTTTCGAATAATTTTACTTTATGACTTATAAATCATTGAGTGACAAACAAAACTGCCCAAATGAAACAAAGATATTTCTTTTAGTCTCCTTTTTGATAAGCAGGCTCACTCATGCTGAAAAAGAACATTTTCTCAACAGAATGAATGATGATGGAAAATGAAATAAGGTATTACTTACTTGAAAATCCATGAAATTATGATAAAAGTAGGGTTTCATAAGTAATGATGGTTATAAACAAAAATTTAGATGCAAGTTTGAAAGTAACCAGAACAATATTCAAATGGATTTTAAAAATTACCAAATAAAAAACATTTTGTAAAAAAATATTGTAAATATTCCATTTTTAGAAAATGAATACAGAGAGTGTCAGTTTTTTGAGCACATCACTTTCAGGAGTTTGAGCTTTCTTTTTTTTTTTTTTCAACCTTACTTTTCAAATAAATAATATTGGACATCAAGTTAACATGAAAAGGCAAGCTGTTGCCATTGTCTCAAAAGTACAGCATAGTGATACAGAGATAGCCCACTTCTTGAAAGATGCCTGATGCTTTGTTGTCAAAGTTTGAAAGGAACTGGAAGCTGCTGATGTTGGATCCCTGGCAAAATGCATGCACAGAGTCCCAATACAATCAGAACACATAACTTTAAATGAAAAGTCCAAGAAATAATTGATAAAAACCTTGGAAAGTCAATCAGAGCCATTACAAAGTACTTCAAGGTATCAGAATGCACCATCAGAAGAGTTATGAATGAGGACATCCAGTACAAGCTGTATGTGATGTGGATGGGTCTATCTATGTTGGATGTAATCAGAGAGATTCATTCGATCCGTGCAAAGTACTTGTTGAACAAATTAAAACACCATAAGGATGGAATGTTTTTGTTTTGATAAGGAAAACTGATGACGATCAAAATGTATGCCAATCTCTCTGATCGTGGGCTCCTAGTTTAGCAGACTTCAATCCACTGGACTATTATGTATGGGACATGATCAAAAGAAGGGGTCAATCAAAATTCCTATAACATCATACAATCTCAAGTCCACTACTATGTCCAAAATTGATTCAGGCATGTTAATGCTTCTGACCCTGTATTGAAGCGGCCATTGATGCTAATTATGGATTGAATAGGTGTAATCAAAGGATTCAAGATTATTTGTACCAATTTGTTTTCAAATCCAGCTATTCTTTGATATTCTGTGTGTGTCTTTTCCTAAATTCATACACATGATATCAAAAACTGACACACCCTATATATTGCAAAAACTTTTTTAATCTGATATTCTTCAAAATGATTACAAATAGAAAAAAATTAAGACTAAAATTTAAGCCTTTTGCAAAAGTAATATAAATAGTTTTTAATTAACAGGTCACACACAATACCTATATATATATATATATATATATATATATATATATCCAGCTTTCTTTTTGAGTGTCATGTAGAAAAAGTTATGAATTCTCTTTTGAAAAAACAAAAAAAAATTAAAAAATTAAAAAACAAAAAAAACCCTCCAGACATGTCACAAGATTTCACTTTGAAGAATTTTTATTTATCAACCCTTTTGCTGCAATGTATTTAGCAACAAATTGAATAGCTGGAATGTACACTTTTGATCAAAAAACAAAAAAAAAAAAACAAAAAAAAACAAAAACAAAACTTGAAAATAAAAAAAAATCTGTTGGCGTTTCACAATTACAATATATTCTGAAAAGCAGTGAAAATGTTGTAGGGAAAAAAAAATGAATCTTGCGTGATAGAGTATATTACACATGTAAGTTTATAAGAGAATTTTTTTCTTCTCGATATTTCTAAAAATGACCGTATTACTTAAGTTTTAGAAGTAATAAATCTTTTTTTTGGTTTTTAATCTTAGGGCTGACGTATATAGAAGAAAAATTTACTTTTAGGGGATATATCACACAAGATTCAAGATTTTTAAATAATGTGAACTAAAGTTGCATCTCACCCTCACACATTAAATATATTTGGGTGACTAGAGTTACTCTCCACACCAAAAGGGTTAATATGAATATCTTGAAACATGTATTTCTTATATAGCAATACAGATATTTTTCTGTACCTGTTTTCCCTTGTATTATAAATAAAACAGATTTTTTTTCTTTTTTCAAATACATCTTAAGACATTCCGAAAATAAGATGTAGATCCTTTTTTTATAAACAAATTTCAGCTAAAAAAAAAAAAAAAAAAAAAAAACAACAAAAAAAAAGGCCAGACAAAAAAGAAAAAAAGAAAAAAGAAATGTGAGCTTGAGACCTGTTCAATCAAAGACAAGCAGACAATACAAGAAAGTAATACATTCAAGCACAACACAGCTACATCAAAAGCCATCAAGCTAAAACTAACAATTTTTTCTTTTCATGTGGCATTGGCAGGTGAAGTCATAAAGAAAAGCAATAAGATTTACAGAAAATAAAGCAACATTTTTCTACACCAAAGACACTTATGAATATTTATCAATATTCTAGTAAAATTGAAAAAAAAGTTTTATATTTGAATCTACAAATTGCTGAGTCATACAAATCCTTTTTTTTCTTTTTCATGAGTATTATAAGGTATTAAAAATAGAGGATTACCAGAATTATTGTTCTTTGTAAAAGTTACAACACACTGATATTAACCAAAATATCAAGAAAGAATTTATCATAGCCCTATTAAGATAATATATAGGGTAGATACAGAATCGAAACTCCCCCTCACCCATCCCCAAAAACCCCCTGAACTTTAAAAAAAAATTATTGCCCCAAATTTTAATAAAACTTCAATGGCTTAGACATATGTAGGAAGTGATTATTTTCCTTGATTATTATTGTTACAGTTACCTCAGTTATGAAAATTATGACTTTTTCCTACAACTGAGGGAACATTGAAAACAATTACCTCCTATGTGTGTCTAAGCCATTGAAATTTCATTAAAATTTGTGGTAATTATAAAAAAAAATAGTCCAGGTTTTGTTTTTTTTATCTAATACTGTATATATATGACTTAGAAGTGACAATATGATTAAATAAAAATCAGTTGAATTGAAAAAGATAAACATCTTATAAATGACCACAGAAAACAAAAAAAAAATCCATGTTTACACAATATTAATATCTTTCAAACACAGGAGGAAAAAAAAAAAGATGGGCAAATATTGCAGTTATGTCTAATAAAAGTAATAAGCAGCACTAACCAATGCCAATTACAAATTATCAAATTGATGCAAAAGGCTCACACAGCATGCTGGACAAACAAGACATTTTTAAAGACAAAAGAATCTAATAAGTGAAAAAGTGTTGGTTTTTTTTTTGTGAAAAATGTTCTTACAAAGAACAAAAACTACTATGAAAGATTAGTACTAAACAGCAAAGTAGAATAAAAAAAAGTTTTCAATGATCTGATATAAAAAAACTTGTAAAATGAACTGATGGGGATTTGATTGATGATCATTTGGAATAATCAAATATTACAAAGAAAGGTATTAATGAAACTCACAATTTAGCATTGATATTTAGGGGCACCATGTTTGTTGGTGAATATTATGTGCTTTCTGATTTACTAAATTTTTACTTCAAGTCAAAAAGATTTTCAGGAAGCAAATATTAATCAGGTACAATTTTATTAGCATCAATTTACAATACTATATATACTCGTATATCACATAAGTTTCAGTGATCAAAATTTTCACCTAATATTAAGGGGTTGCACCATACATGAGATATAAACTTTGATTATGCAAATAATAGGCCAAGGCTAGGCCTAGTTTTTATATTGTGTATGGGGCAACCCCCTAATATTTGACTAAATTTATGTCGCAAAAAGTCACATGATAAGCAAGTATATATAGTATTTTCTATTCTCCCATGATTTTTAAACTGCAATATACAATTTAGATAAAACTAAACTTTCAAGTAGATGAAAAAAAGACTGAAATAAAATCCTGCAGTGATTAAAAGAACATGTTCTAAGTATATATAGATTCTCTCAAATTTACTATAATTATTTGTGTATAACACACACTATTTTTTTGTGTATAAGATGCATTATTTTCTCATTTGTTTAAAGTTAGGGATGTGTATTATACATGAGAACTGTATAATTAACTTTTTTCCAGCCACATGTCTCACTATATTCAAGATGAAATGACCAAAAGTCATATCTAGAGTCCAAACTAGTTAGTTTTACACTGTTCCAGAAAAATATCCACTGGAATATGTTTCTTTATACTTTTGTCTATTTTGTCTATAATTTTTGTGTGAACATGTCCATGTATTTGCTCTAAATACTGTGTAAATTTTGTGTTTTAAGAAAAATAAGAATTTTCATAGCTTACATTATGAACCAATAAAATGTAGAACAAATGTTAAATTTAGGTTATATATATATATATATATATATATATATATATATATATATATATATATAAAATATTATATTATATTTAGTTGCTGGAAATTCAAAAAAGTTAGTGTTTATTATACATGAGAATTTTTTCCCAGAATTTCATAATCCAAAGTTAGAGGTGCATGTAATACACAAATAATTATGGTATTAAGTTTTAAGCAGATCATTATTAAAAATATGGAGAAAGATAAGAATAGTTGATCAAAATATACTTAAGAATCTCAAAATGGCTATGAAAAAAAAAATCTCTTAAATTTTGCAAAAGAGAAACAATAAATAGGTTTGAATAATTAAGCAAGTAAAACCAAGAGAGATAGACTAACTGAAAATCTAGAGAAATTTTTTTAACAAGTACAAAAACCACTTTTTAATCTACTAATAGGGAGAACCATTACAAAAAAAAAAAACTTATCAGAAAGTATAGTTGCACAAAATAAACAACAGCAAACAATCTGGGAACCATTATCATTAAGTTTTCCTATAAATGATTGGTAATCGTCAAAATACAATGTAATACTAGGTTGAATCAAAAGTTTTGCAATCTTTTAGTATGTGCAAATTTGTGGCACATATATCACATGACTGAAACAGTTTAAACTGTGGTAAATAACTGGTGTGGTTGGTAGTATTGTGGTAATTGGTACACCAATATGTTATGCATTGCTTCGCTCAGTGAGTGATCTGAAAGCCGCATATTATAGGCAAATTCAGGAACTTTTGCTTTACGCATTTAAACTGGGCCATAATGTAGTGGAAGCAACCAAAAATATGTCGTGAGAAAGGTGATGGCACAACTGATCACAGTACAGTAACAAGATGGTTCAAGAAATTACGCTTGGGTTGCAAAGAGCCTCAATGATCAGGCAGACCTAACAATGTAGATTCTGAGGTCATGCTCTAAGTAAAAGCAAATCCAGCTAGTAGCACTTGAAGAGTATTGGTTGAGCACTGCATATCACAGTCCAGTTTTGCTTCATCACCTTCACAACCTCAGCAAAAAACATCTGGAGCTGCCAAATTGTACCTCATGTTACCAAAATATTGCAAAACTTTTGACTCACCCTAGTAATTAGTTTGAGGATTGCTAATATGATTACCACAAATGTGAAATTAAATTACAATGTTAAAAGCTGTTAAAAAAAAATACCTAATTGTTTCTACTAGCAAAGAAAATTTTTTAAAAATAAAGGGTATATTTTAAACAGAAAACCACTCCAAAAATGTTAATGTGAAGATAATGTAGACATCCCTTGTAATAAAGAAATATATTACCAACCTGTTGTTTCACATGAGCTGGCTGTGTGATAGGGAGAAAGAGTTTTGATATTAGTATGGAATATAATAGAGCAGATGGACAAGAGAGCACAGTTGAATCTGTACTGCTGAAGAGCATCCGTAAAATGCTCAGAGAAGCAACAAAAGATATTTAAACATAATAAAGACAACGATCATAAGATCTATATGTATATAGATACATTCCAATAATCAACAACTGGATTAAAAAAAGAAACAAAAAAACAAACCTGCAAGAACAAGTGATATATTTGATAATGGCTTATCCAAAAAATAGGGGTTTTGATTATGTATGGGGTGGGGGTGGGATTTGCTTCTTATTCTGGTTTTTGTTTCTTTGTTTAATGGCATGCCAATCTTTGTTGGTTATTTGGGTTCAATCCCAGATCGAGTCATACCAAAGACTTCAAAAAATGGTACTTGATGCTACCTTCCTTAACACTCAGCATTATAAGGTAGGGATCAAGGGTAAAGTGGAGCAATCCAGGGAAAGGAGTAGCACCCTCTCCTATGCCTCAGGGTTGTAGCTATCGAAAAGGGAGCCTTCGGGTCACCAACAACTAATGCCAAAGTCATCCTTGTAAAAGGACAGTAGTCATACCATTTAACTTGTAGCTGGGAGAATAAGGGAGTTCATACCTTTCCCTAATGGTATTAGTCTGAAAGTGAATATAATAGTGCGACTGGAGTTCAAACTTGCTTACTAAGATGTCACAGTCCAGCACACGAGCCATAGGGACCCCCACCAACCACCCACCACCACAAGCTTCTTACTAAATAAAATACATTGAATGAGAAGCCTAGAAGATGCCAACTGCATAAAATAATAATATTAAAAAAATTTGTTCTAATGTAACTCATAGTGCAATGTAATTAAATTATTTGAATTAGCTATCAATACTTGAAACCATTTTAGTGCGTGCAAAATAGAAGTATCAATGTTTGATAGTGTTGTGGTATTATCCCTACTTTCAATACACAATGGACTCTTCCAATAAGGATAAAATATTTGACTGTAATTCACTCGGGGAGTAGGTAGCAAGAGTTACATTGATGACATTGTATCATTTGTTTTACTGTAATATATAACCTTTATTTCTCTCTCTTAATACCGTTTTGTCTTATTTATTTTATACACTTTCCAAGGACATAGTAAGTAAAGTTGGCGACTGTAGTCGAGGATGACCAGAAGGCTCCTTTTCAATAGCTACTACACAGAGGTGTAGGGGAGGGCGCTGCTCCTTTCCTGGATTGCTCCACTTTACCCTTGATAATTACCTTATACTGCTAAGTGTTAGGCAAGGAGGTATCAAGTACCATTTTAAAAGTCTTTGGTATGACGCAACCTGGGACTAAAACCCAGGTCTCCTGGACTATTGTCGAACACTCTACCCCCTAGGCCAATGTGCTGGTACATATAATAGTTCAAAAATTGTTTTAATAGACTTGTTTTTATTAATCAATATGATAATATTTATTCCCGGATAATGAAAATTAGTATTGTACATTCATATACATGTTGAATAATCTTTATAAGAGTCACTGTATACGAATAGATAATATAACCATAGAAGAGATTTCTGTTTATAACTCATAGGGACAATTAAAATAATAATAATTTTTTACTTTAATTTGATTAAAAGAAGAAGTGGCTTTTTTGAAATGAACAATGCCACCTACCATGTTATCCTTTGTAGCAGGAACGTGTTGTTGAAGGTCCCTGATTGAACCCATCAAGAAAGGTATACGCTCATCCAAAACCTGAAAAACAAAATGGACACCACAAATTAGCAGACAGAGAAGATTGACTGATTACAGTCATAAACTATACTAATGAAAACTTTCAAGAAGCATGCTATGAAAAATTATACGAGGATCATTAAATAAGTTTCCAGACTTTTTTCATATGGACACTTTTATTGATAGTAAACACATGAAACTCTAGTCCCCTTCGAAGTAATCTCCTCCAGCTGCAATGCACTTGTTGTACCGTTGGAAGGCCCCATGTAAGTCCTCTTGTGTCAGCTTGTCAATGACCTTTGTCACAGCCTCTTTCATCTCCTCAATTCTCTCATAACGACAGCCTCTGAGGGAATAACCAAAAGTCACAGGGAGCAAGGTCTGGACTATAGGGACGGTGAGGAACTGTCTTGATGCCCATCTTGCTCAAATAATCTGTGACAAGGATGGAGTTGTGGACTGGTGTATTGTCCTGGTAGAAATGCCACTGACTCGATTTCAAGAGTGCTGGCCTCTTCCAATGGAATCTCTATTTGGACTCCCATAAAACCTCAACATAGTAACCCTAACCCTATGGCCAATCAACTCTGGTGTACTGACTTCCTTACTCCTCCCACACCTCTCATCATCCCTAACAGACTCCCTGCCTTCCTTGAATCTCTTATGCCACTCAAAAACTGATGTTCGATTCATGCAAGATGCTCCAAAAGCAGTCTGAAGCATTCCATACGTTTCTGTAGCATTTTATCAAGTTTAAAACAGAATTTTATTGCATATCATTCTTCTTTTGAAATTCACCAGCTGTGACAATCAGGCTTTAGTAGGGTGTATTCCAATTGCTGCTGTAGCTGTTCATTTAAACCTGAAATCATAAAAATTGGTCAGTCATAAGATGTATAGCAATAACATAGTGAATTTTCAAGAGTCTACGAAAATTTGAAATGCCTGTACAAAAAAAAGTCTGGAAACTTATTGAATGCACCACATATTTTGTTGTTGTTTGAGGCGGGGGTTGATGAGTAGAAGATTTGACCATTTTTAAATGTACAAAACCTGAACAGCACGGGAATTCTAACAAGCTGTAGCAGTGTCAGTACTACTGTATGGTTGTATCACGTGGATGCTAATGAAATGATTCAAGAAAATGGTAGATGAGAGCTACACAAGGATGCTGCAAAATGTTTTAAACAGATCCTGAAAATAGCAGTTGTATGGCCACTTACCTCTAATCTCACAAACTATCCAAGTAAGATGCGCAATTCCTACTAGGCACTGTTGGAGAAGTGAGGAGCAACTTATAAGCAATGTTCTCCTATGGACTCCTACAAGTGGACACACTAGAGTTGGCTGACCAACAAAAAATGATATTCATCAGCTCTGTGCAGGCACTTAGTATTGTCTAGATGATTTACTAATGGTGATGACCAATAAAGATGGATGGCGAGAGAGAGTCAAAGGAATCTGTGTTGTTGGCGTGCTTTGATGATGGTGGTATAAAAAAAGTTTAAGAATCTAGGTTTTGGTGTTAACTTCTTAGAGTGTACAAGTTGGTCACAAAAAGAACAGGCTGTTAAAATGGGATAGGAAACTGTGTCTTTATTTGCTGTCCATAATAGCATGGGATCAGCACCCAAGTCCATATTACAAAGTATCATACATGACTACTGATCATGATAAACCAGAAATTTTTGGCAATAAAAATGGCCATATGTGTGTATTTCAAAATTCAGTTTTGCTTCTTTTTGGGGTTGATCTATACCTTGTGCAGTTTTTAGTAAAACTAGCAGCCAATAGATCTTGTCTTAACAAACATGGATTGAATCATCTGGCCAATGAAGCTGTGCAGGCTGTGATGATTACTTATTGGGAAGGAAAAACGTGTAAGTTGGCGACCGTAGTTGAGGGCGACCAGAAGGCTCCCTTTTCAATAGCTTCTACACCGAAGTGTAAGTGAGGGTGCTACTCCTTTCCCTGGATTGCTCCACTTTACCCTTGATCCATACCTTATATCGCTGAGTGTTAAGCAAGGAGGTATCATTACCATTTTTAAAGTCTTTGGTATGACACGACCTGGGATTGAAGCCAAGTCTTCCGGACAATTGGCGAACACTCTACCCATTAGGCCAACGAACCAGTCTTTCAAGAAATGAAATTGTAACTCTTTCCATATTTGTATATATATATATATATATATATATATATATATATATAAGCTTCAAAATTAATGTGAATAAATTTTATCAATGGAATAGAAAAATTAATTATTTATAAAAATTAATGAGGAACAAACTGTTTAATGTGTAATGGTCCCTAACTTAAATGTTTCATCAAATCTAAAACTCAAAATAGACCCATGTGTGTTATGATTTCAAAAATTTTTTTCCTTTTTTGCAGCCAAAAAAGCTAGTGGATCTGAATATACCAGATCCCCCTTTCTAGTCAGTAGCAGTCCAATAATCAAAGACAGACTTAGACTTCATATTCTCCAACTACCGAACCAAAAATATCAGCCCCACATTTCATGATGATAACCAAATTTTATCCTAAAAGGAACTTAGGACAGACAAAAAATAAGCAATTAAAAAATATATATATATATTTATGTACACATACAAAATAATACAAAATCATTCTCTGAATTATTGCTTATGGCCAAAATAAAAACAAAAAGAATGTTTGTTCAACTCGGTCCCCTGTTATTTGTTTAAACGTTTGCTTGTTTTATAATTCGTTTCAGCATTAATCTTCTATTCCAGATACTCCTCTGCAACAACTTTCACACTACCTTTGAACAGTGATGTTTGAGTTGTACTTACATCTTGCAATGCTTCCTGGCAGAGAGCATGGAACGACAGGAGCACACCGACGATTGTCATACGCATCAGAACATTGTCAACATCTAACAAAGAGAAAATGCAATTAATTTTCAAGTACATTAAGCAATCCAGGTAATTTAAGACTAGAGACTTTCAAAAACCCATAAATGTAAAGCATTTACACGTTCTCTGGAAGAATAAACAGCAAAAAAACAAAGAGTAGGTCAAGATAAGAGAAATATATCTATGAAATTCTATTAAAATCTGAGAAGAAATTAATTTTCCAAAGAAAAAAAGTGCAGATGAAAGTAGAGAAAATGTTGATAAAGATTTAGTTGTTGAAGAATAAGATACTTTTATCAATTATCATTCATGCAAGGAGTGTTTCATCTTTGTCGTTAAATTAAGATTGATAAAGTAATATTTCATTTGTTATAAGAAAGCATTTTAAAATATTTGATAACATTCATAGGCTGAGAAATATTGTAAAAAATAAATATTAAATAAATAATAAGACCATCATTCAAATCAGGCATGGACAACTTTTTTTAAAGAATCAGATTGCTAGGTTTGGTTTGGTTTGGTTTTATGGCACATCAACCATTATAGATTATTAATGCCAAATCCATTTTTAAACATAAACAGTTCTGTTTCAAACAATTCAGTTTAGCATAAGTATGTAGTTTAAATGTCAGAACAGTCCTATTTCAAGCAATTCAGTTTAGTATAAGTACAAAGGTTAGTTCTATTTGACCCATAGATAGAATCCTCCAGGCTAGAGTGGACCAGGGAGCAATGGCAATAAAGGGGTATTCTGCATTAACCAAAGCTCCAGCATCACTGGAACCTCACAATCAGATTGTTTAGTGTCATATCCAGGACACTCGTTGCAGGTGGTTACCCCTCTGCAGAGAAGCAGTTGGTGTATTCTACAGCCCTATCCTACTGAGCAAGAATCAGGTTGCACAAGACATGGCTCGTCAACAGGCAGCATGAGACATGGCTTGTCATCAGGCAACTCAAACAACTAAAAAAATTTAAAGTAATTTTTTGTTGAAGATGTTTGAATCATTTTCACTACCCAAGACCATGTAAGTATCTGCCTTAGAAATAGGAAAATGTTAATCTTTTTCTTTTTGGTAAAAAGATCTTTCTGAAAAATATTGAAGTCTTGGTATTATGATATCATGGCTATCAATGGGAATAACACATGCTGTTGCCATGATACATTACAGAATAATTAAATGACCCCACCCCCGAATACTTGAAAAATCAAGATATTCAATATAAATATGATTTGTGTATCGCCCCCCCTCCCAATGAATATTTTCATTATCCGTCAATGAAAATTCCATTAATACTATTTTCTTTAAATTACAGGTTATAATTTAACAATCTGACAACTAAATTTCATTTGTCAATTTTAAATTGAGAGGTAACATTTTATATAAAAATGCATAATTAAAATGTACATAAAAGTTGTAAGATCAGTTTCTAATTTGACGGAAAGAAAAAAATTTATTATTAACCGTTGTTTTTTCTCCCTAGAACAAAAGATGTGAAAATCGACCAATGTTTTAAAATGCTGGTAACATTTCTTTCAGCAAGAAGGTTAGAAAATTCAAGAAACATTGTACTTAATCTTTACTTTGGATGTCGTTTAATCAAACTGTTTCATTTCAATCTATGGTGGTGAGGTGAAACAAAATCTTAAACATTATTTTCCTTCTGAAATTAGGCAGGCCATTCAGAAAACACTGTGGGCCGCAGTTTGCCCATGATTGATTAAAACAATAACAATATCGTGGGTGGGTTTTATGGCATGCAGAATATTTGCTATTAAACTTTCATATACAGAGAATAGCTGAAATACCTCTTACATTTTAAACTGTCACCTCAGTGGTGCAAGTGAATTAAGGCAAGTGACAGTGGTAGCTCCATCTAGCTAATGTCTTACCATCTTTTTTTCCAGATACAATCAGTTATAATCATGGTTCAGACTGGTGTGCACTGTATTTGCTGTTGAAACACTTTTTTTTAATACTGGTGAATCTGTAATGTCTTCACAGGGAATTTTTTATGCTCATTTCATGTTATGTTAGAATAATGCTGTTCTGGATAGAATTTTCAATTTATAGCCAAGTCAATTTTCTATCCAGAACAGCACTGTTCCAACATAACATGAAATGAGCACAAAATCTTTCAGTGTCGAAATAACAGTTTCACCAATTTAAAAACAAAACAAAATGATTCAACAGTGAACACCTGGTATGAACTGGTTCAAGCCATGACCTTAAATTGTAAGACATTAAGTAGAAGGAGCTATCACTGCCACTTGCCTAAATTAACTTGAACCATACATGTAACAGTTTAAACTGTGAGAGGTATTTCTGCGATAACTTGTATATTCTAAATATTGAATTTTATAGTCAGAGCTATTAGAAGTTTACTTTTTGCTGTTAAAAAGACACGGAATGTTAACAAATTAATTTTAAAAATGGATGGCTTTTTCAATTAATATTTAAATATTGACTGGCCATAGGGAAATATAACTTCATAATAGATTGGATAAAGTGATAGAAATAATTATAAGACAATATAATTAGAGCTAGTAATTTCAAATATTGGTCAAAGAAAAAAAAAAAAAATATATATATATGTGAAAAAAATGTATTGGGAATTCAATTTAAAAATTTTAAAATCATTTTTTTAGCTAGAAGCTCTCAATGTATAGTTATATAACAATTTTGAAAAAAAATCACACGTTTCAATTTTGAATAGTAGCCGTGTTAGTACTACTGTATGGGTGCAACACTTGGTCCCTAATGAAATGTTGGGAGAAAAAGCCAGATGGGAATTATACAATAATGCCACAGGCCATTTTAAATAAATACTGGAAGCACTATCCAACAAAACAGCAGTTTTACAACCATTTACTCCCATCTTGTAAATAATTCAAGTGAGGTGAAAAAGACATGTTGGCCAACTAGCAAAAACATACATTCATCAGCTCTATGCGAACATTAAAAAGGGCATATCAAGAGTGATGACTAATAGGGATGGATGGCGAGAGAGAGAGAAAGAGTCAAGTAAATCCATGCTGTCAGTATGCCATGATGATGAAGGAAATGTTTTAATTAAACACAAAGGAGAGGTGCCCGTGGTGTAATGGTTATCATCGTAGGAAATGGACACGATGACACGAGTTCAAATCCTGGATGAGACTAATTGCATTTCACATAGCACTAATGCCCTTGGGAAAGGTATGAATCCAATTATTTTCCCTCCAGCTATGGGTAAATAGTAGGGCAGACAAGGTTCTTCAGCCATGGTAAGGCAACTATATATATAAAGTGGACTATGCTCTTTGACCATTATTTAAAATTCATCAGCTATATTTGTGCAGTGTCTGATAATTGTTTTTACCAGCATCAATATTATTGAAATAATAAAAACAATCTGAAAGAAATACTTTTATAAAGTTATAACTTTAATAAAACAGGATATTAAAAATCCTGTAAGGTGTGGACAATTATTCAACAAGATTGTTGTCTCTTCAAAATTCTAATTTCATACAAGGAATAAACTTGCATTCATAAAAAAAAATCTAATAGAAGGAAAGGAAAAAAAAAAAAAAAAAAAAAAAGAAAGGAAAAAGAATTACAGTAAATTCATAGACCATTATTTTGGGAAAAGAATAAATGGAATTATGGAATGGTTGTAATACAAGAGGAATATAAGCTAGAACGGTTATATAATAATACAGGTTAGTCACAACACAAAGAAAAGTTACACACAACATCAAGGAAATCTTTCTGGCACAACAAGTAGGAGGGCAAAAAGGGAAAATAAGAAAGAAATATCAAGATGTACAGACAGTACAATAAATGGAGTCAAAAATGGACATATGTAAAGAGCAACTTAAAAAAAAAAAAAATGCAAAGAAAATGAGGTGACATGCAGAGCACAAATAAAAGGAGTGAAAAAAAAAAATGTTGAAGATAATAGCCTAATTGCTGGAAAGGAAGAAAGAGCTGTCAAAATTCTAAATCACCAATTCTTACCTTTAAAAATCTGTAGATTATATAACACACAAACACCATTACAAATTTTATTCATAGTTAATGAAGTACTGACTGGTAATAAACAATTTGGGTTGGCAAGTGTATGGTAGTACTAAAACTAGTAATAAGACATCACTCCAATAACTATTAGCATATTTTTTTTTCTCCTTATTTTGATTAATGAATACTAATAACAAATAGTTTAATGGCTGGATATATATTTCAATGCACATTAGAGGCGCTTGTGGTGCAATGGTTATCATAGTCAAAAATTGACTCATTGACTAAAGTTTAAATCCTAAATGAGTGTTTGCATTTCACATAGTGCTAACACTTTTGGCAAGAGTATGAATCTAACTATTCTCCTTTCAATTATGGGTAAATAGTAGGGCAGACTTCAAACCTGTTAAACTGCTTAAAAATTAATCTCGTGTCACATCTTGTTCATGGTGGAGAGATTGGGTAAATCCAAATATTTGAATGCAAAGCAAACATTTTTTTTAAAAAATACTGAATAGATATATATGGAGTCAAAATTTAAGCAAACAAATTTTTTTTAAAGACTTATCCCACAAGCTGATTTAATTATGAGGGTGCTACTCATTTAGCATGTGTTATGCAGACAGAGCCCATCCCTCTCCAGGTCTGATTTTGAATTAAAAGTTTTTCTTCAAGACTGGTTGTCATATCAAGGTTAAGGAATCCAAGCTGTCCTATTATTCACCCATAGCTGGAGAAAGAAAAGGCATAAGTCCAACTATTGTAAGGGTATTAGTGCTATGTAAAACACAAACAGCTTCATCCGGGAATTGAACTTGTGTTGCCAAGTCCCCTACATACAATGATAATTGTTACACCATGGGCACCTTAAAACTAAAACCAGGCAAATTCAGTATTGATTAATACTTCTCAAATACTGACTGACTGAAAGTAAGGTTCACAAAATGGATTTTTAATTAAGTGGCTATTTTCTTTCTATTATAGAGCCACCCTGGTTGGTTAGTTGTTACAGAATTTGTATTTATCAGGATGTTTTCAGTGATTGATTTTAATGGCACATCAACCTGTCTGGTGTTATTTAATGTCTAGAGGTTAAAGAATAGCATATGTTTATTTTTTGGGTAGTTTTTCTTAAGTTTTTTGCACATAGTTATATGATATCAAGTATCTAATACAAATAATTTGCAAACAGATCTATTGGATCTTAACAGGTACTACCACTATTTCAGAGTGGACCTGAGAGTAATGGTAATGAAGAGAAACTCAACATTCACCAGAGCTGGAGTCTTACCACTCGTCATACCCAGGACACTCTTTTTGGGGTGGTGGGTCTGATCCCCCACCCACCCACAACAGAGGATATAGTGTATTACCAACAGAATATAGGATGTTTTGTCTTGATTTTGATTAAGTGAATTTTACTAAGCTTTTCTCAGTATTTATTTGGATATTTTATATAATACAATATAAAACTATAATATATACATACACAACTTAAAAAAAAAAAATGGAAGGATAATTCTCATGAGTAATTTATAGTTGTGATATCTTTTAAAATTGAATTTGCTTACTGCTTCATGCAAAACCAAGAATGAATAATAGAAAAAATAATTTCTTCATGTATTCTACTAAATATTCGAGGTAATTACTTAAAATATTAATACTAAATCAAAATAAAAGTCTTTTTCCTCTTATAAAAAAAATGAACAATTTTGAAAACTTCTTAAATTTCCACACAAATCTTTTAATTATTCATACTTTTAACTCTTTTCCTTTATATCTGTTTATTACCATTTCAATGACATTAAAAATCGTCAAAAATAAATCATCCCAAAAAAGTCAATGGAATAAACCATACTTCTAAAATGGAGGTGGGAAGTGCACTCAGCTAGAAAAGTTCAAATCCTGAATGAGCTTGATTGCATTTCACATAGTACTAATACCACCAAGAAATGGATCAACCCAACTATTTTCTCTCTAGCTATGGGTAGTAGGGCAGATTGGATTCTTTAAAGTTGGTATGACAACCAGTCCAGGAAAATTAAAACTGAATTCAATCCCAGTTGTAGACCTAGAGAGGGATGGGCTCCATCAAACTATTCCTGCCCAAGACATGCTACATGACCAAACCAGGTTATGGTATAAGTTTTTTTTGATACTTTTAAAGTTCTTGTATTTTGGTATGGTTGTGTCTTATGGCATATCAACTCGTGGGTATTTAATGCCAAATCCTGTTTATACACACACACATACAATTTGTAAGTAATAGTTTTTGAAACGTTAATTTTAAATGAGTCAGGCCTTATTTGTTTGCACTCAGTTAAATGGTTTCAAGTATTTCTATTTAGCACTAATAATTCTATTTAATAGTAATCATTTGTTTGCACACAATTAAATGGTTTTAAGTAAAGAAAATAATTAAACAGTTCAATTTGACCCATAGATAGGACCCTAACAGGTACTACCACTCCAGGGTCTGAGTGGACCTGCGAGTAATGAAGGGGTATTCTGCATTCCCCACCGCTCCAGGACTAAAGTTTCACTGTCAGATGGTTCAGTGTTAGAGTCCAAGACACTCATTGGGAGTAGGGTTCTTACCCCTCTGCAGAGATGCAGTCAACATATTATACAGCTCCAGTCAACTGGGCTGTCTAGTATTTTTGCTTACAGAGGCAAAAGAGATTTCTATGGAAATGATTGATCACCATTTAATTCAAACTTCAGAATAAAGAGTGAAGATTTGGGTGTTTAAAATTTTGAACAACTTTATTAAGTAATCACTGACAAAGAATAAAAACTGAACATGTGAAATAAATTCATTGTATAGTAAACTTATCGCCAGCAAATTCATCTTATGATAAATTTATTGCAGGTAAATTATTTTGTGGCAAAATTCAGAATTTAATCATTGCTTTAAAGAATTTAATAAAAACAGCGAAAAGATTAGCATTAAAAAAACCATATCTTATAAGAGCAATTAATATGATATAATAAATTTACCATGTGATGAATTTACTTAGAATAACACTGACTGTGGAATGATTTTTTTTACTAATCAAAAATAGTAGAATGAAATTAAAGTTGATCTAGAATCATCATTTCATAAAAGAAAAAAAAATATTAGGGAATAAAGTAGACTAGGTTAACTGGCTAAACATTTACTGTTGTCAGTTTCATTAATTTGTTAATATCTCCAGATAATATTTAGATTCTCTTGAATTATACTACGGAAAAATATGGTCACCTGGAATTTGATATAAGTTACTGAGAAAAATGCCTCTTGCACAATAACATAAAGAATAATATAAATCTTTTATGGTACTTAGCTAAATGATATGCGATTGCTAATGAAAACAGATCAGAAACATGCTATAAAAATGATAAATAATGAGAGGATAAAACTAGTAAAAAGTACCTCAAAAAGAAGTTTAATTAATGTTAGTATGTGAATTTTTCAAAATATTTAAATATACTTATGCAAGTCAAAAGTTTTGCAATATTTGCATATGTACTAGTTTTCAAAATAAACTCCAGGAACTTAAGAGAATCAAACTGATGCCAAACCCAGCATATAGTCCAGACCTAGCTTCCTTGGATTATTACTGGTTCCGATCCATAGCTTACTGTGTTTACGATGTTTCAAATACCGAGTGGAGGTGGAAGCTTCAGTACAGGATCAAACAAATGGCAGAAAAGTGCTTTCAACTAGCATATAGTCCAGACCTAGTTTCTTTAGTTAATTACTTGTTCTGATCCATGGTTCACTTCCTGAACTCACAATACTTCAACAACCAAATGGAGGTGGAATCTTCAGTCAAAGAGTTTTTTGCCTTGAAGGACAAGAACTGCTATCAGTACAGGATCAAACAAATGGCAGAAAGATGGCTTCAGAAGGTGTAAAATGATGACCTATACTTTGAGTTCTAGACTGCTTTTGTTGTAACAGAGTAAAGCAAATAAGTTAGCAAAATATTGCAAAACTTTTGACTCATCCTAGTATATATACATAATCCAAATGTTCTTAAAAGAAATTACAGAGTGCAGCCTCTGACTGAAAAATAGAAGGGTAGCATCTAAGTATGAGTAAACTTATGTGTGTATTATAGGTAAGAACAATATAATAAACTTTTTTCTGGTCATATGCCTCCCCATATTTAGGACAGGATGACTGTAAGTATTATTTATAGTCCAAAGTAATGTTTTACACCATTGTAGAGAAATATCCACTGGAATGTGTGTTAGTTTAGAATTCTGTGTCTCCCACTGTGAGCTTATTTTTGCCACAAGCTTGTTGTATTTTTGTATGAACACATCCATGTATTTGCTGTAAATTTTGTGTTTTAAGCTATAATGTAAACTAAATAAATTCATATTCTTAGAACAAACCGATAAAAAGTTGAAGAAAAGTTAAATTTAGTTGCTACAAATTCTCAAAAGTCAATGTATATAAGTGCATGTTATACACAAATAATTAGGGTTGTTTATTCTTTTAAAAATGAAAGGAACAAATTAAAATACATTTTATTGATATTAAGAAACTAAAGAATGAAAATGTAAACTTACTATTTGTAATAAGACCAATGTATTTTTCATAAAGATACTTGAATATTCATAGAAATGAAATTGCTAAAAAGTTATTTCAACAATAATGAGACTTGCAAGAAAAATGGAAAAGATACATATTTCTTTTGTACTTGTTATATTTGAATAGTTAACCTTAATCCAGAATACGTACATTCCTTTAGGAAAACATTGGACACTATCAACAGAAATGTGATGATTCATAAATGAAAGATGTGAGGCTTAGACCAGTTTGATGAGTATGGTTGCTATTGGATATCAATATGTAGCAAGTTTACAGTGGCCAGCATCTCACCTGCTCAAATTATTTCGCTTGTTATGATTAGCCTAGTCGAGTGCCTTTAAATCTTCCTAGGAGTGAGTCAGAGATAATATCCGATACTTGATAGGAGTTTAGATGTAAACCCTAACATGCTAGATGACACTGCCAACAACAATAATTTCATTAAAAAATAAAAACAAAAAGGTTTTTAATTAGGTTAGGTATAAATAAAATCAAATTGAAGGACATAAACAAGGGAATATATTTAAAAAAAAAAAAAAAAAAAAAAATCATGAGTGGAGTGTGTGTCCTGGTAGTTGATTGGTCAGTCAATCGGTCAATGATCACCCATGAGTGCAAGGAAGGAAATTCAAGCACAATACTTGTTGGGATGGGGGAAGAAGAAAAAAAAAAAAAAAGAAAAAAAAAAGAAAAAAAAAAGAAAAAAAAAAAAAATGGAAATACAACACGAGCTATAAATCATACAGAAATAGAACAAGTGCTGACAGAGGATACACTAAAATAAAAATGTCTACAGACAAAAAAAATACAGATAATTGAGCTTACGTGCTGACATTCTGGGTTCTGACAAGGGGAAAAATAAAAATAGAGGTGAATATGAATGAAAACAAAAAAAAAAAAAAAAATTAAAAAATAAATTAAATTCAAAGAAAATTTTTTACATGTTGAACATCCCCATTACCAACAACAACAACAAAAATCTAAAAAGGGGGAAAATTTCAATGTACTTTTATAATAACCAGTAGAAAAAGTATAGCCTACTGGTTTTCTAATCTTGACTTTGAAAAAAATTAAATCTTAAATTGCCAGTTATAAGCTTAAAGCAAAGCGAGCAAGTGAGACGTACGACCAAATATCATGATTTTTTTCTTAAATAGAAATAGACAATTTTATATTTGTCATAAGACAGATGGCATTTTGTGCTTGCAGTTGGTATAAGGATATATATTTACTATAATAATTATTAGTGTATATGTACAATGCAATAAACTTTGCATAAATTATTTAAAAATTATAGCAAAAACAACACTGATAAATTGATTTCAGTTTATTCTATGATTATTTTATAAAGTACATAGCCATAAAGATAAAATCGGGTATAGTGAATTTAGTTATAAAATTTTCACCACAATTATATAAGTGTTCAAAAACATTTTCTGTAGCTTATTACTTAGCTAGTACTGATGTATATAAATTTGATGAGTACTTAAAATGATGACTGATATATCTTTATATAAAAGAAATCTCTTAAGATGAATTTAGAGACAGTTTTATAGGTGTCACTTCATATCAAATGCAGGGTGTTTCAAATAATTTGACCAATTCTCATTCAACTGATCTCAGATTTTAACAGCATGTGTAGAAACAAGTCAAAATTCTATGTTGAATGTTTTGTGTATTTTCTTTTCAGGTATAGAAATGCCATTCACTGAAAAGGAAAAAAGGACATTAATTTCCATATTAAACATAGAATTTTTAATTGTTTCTACTCATCCTGTTGAAATTTCATATTAAACATAGAATTTTTAATTGTTTCTACTCATCCTGTTGAAATTTCATATTAAACATAGAATTTTTAATTGTTTCTACTCATCCTGTTGAAATTTCATATTAAACATAGAATTTTTAATTGTTTCTACTCATCCTGTTGAAATTTCATATTAAACATAGAATTTTTAATTGTTTCTACTCATCCTGTGGAAATTTGAAATCCTTTGAATGAGAATGGGTCAAGTTATTAGATTACGAAATTATATAAAATTTCCTGAAACAGCCAGTACATTGCCAATAATTATAAACTATATTTAAATTTTTTTTTTTTTTTTTTGCTTAAAGTATCGATATATTAAGTCTTAAACTAATTGCTGATTATATTTTTTGAATACTCAGTACTCTGCATTTTAATAGAGCATCGTGTAAATGTATCATAATTAAGAAGGAGGTTTGAAATCATATTTTGCAGATGTCAATAAAAATAAAACTGTATAGAAGCCAATTCGCATTTTATACTAATATATGTATAGATTTTAAATTCAGTATATTAAAAAAGAAAAAAAAAAAAAAAAAAAAACAGGGGAAAAGTGAAATGAACTCCAATGTTCAAGAATTATTAGCAGAAGGAAGTTAAGCTGGTTTAGAAAAGAAAATATCTATGCTGCCTCATGTTGTTCATTTTAAAACACATTAAGTACAAGAACAACAAATTTTATGACATAGAACACGAAAACCAACTACAATGATCTTGACGTAGTAGGCAAGCTTACGACCAAAAAGAAAAACAAAAATGAACTATTGTCCTTTTAACCTTATGTAAAATATATTCAGATTAAAAGCTATAATATTGGACAAAAAAAAAATGACTGCTTAATATTTAGTAGGGTATCCATTAGCATCGTTTACTGTTTGACAGTGTCTGGTCACGCACTTTCAACAAATGATTGACAAATATCATGATGAATGATGGCAATTCAATTTCTTTACAATATTGCAAAGTGACAGTCCATAATCATCATATGCCACAATTTGACCTTTTTCAAACTCAGTCAACTGTTTACTAACCATTAGTAAAGGACTAATCACAAATTAAGATATCAAATCAAGGAAAGGAAAATTCTATGAAATTTTATATTTTTTGCTATTCCTGAGAATTTTTTTTAAAAGAAAATCATGACTTTTCACTACAATTAAAGTGACTTTAATAATAATCAAGGAAAATAATCACTTTCTATGGGTGTCTAAAGCCGTTGAAGTTTCATTAAAATTTGTGGCAATGATAAGAAAAATTATTTATGTGGAGTTTGTATGGCATTGGAGAATACAGTGGACTGCAATAAGTGAATTTGAACTTAAATTTACTTTCTGACAAATACCCTTGATTAAGGTTGATATAAAAAGAAAAGAAAAAACAACACAAAGAAACAAAAAAAAAAAAAATGGTTCAGTTTTTACAGTGTTTTTTTTTTTTTTGTCCAATACAATAAATATATTATTTTAAGAATCATATTAATGAGAGGGAAATAACAAGAAAGTGAAATAGCAGCTTAAATAGTTTTTGTTCTTTATCAATTTAAATGAGGAAGTTATCATATTCATACCAAATAATTTCATGTAACTGAGCAATGCAACAAAGTAGATTGTAAACAAACACACACACACACACACAAAATAATAATAGAGAGATATGAGGCATCACTATTTTCTTTAGATTTATTAAGATAGACCCACTGCCAATTAATTAATCTAATATAAAAATGTAAAAGAAATAATTGTACAATCACTTCAAAATGTCTCTCTGTAGGAGCACAAAAAATATCAGATTTTGAAAGTGGACATATTGATGGTCATAACAAAAAGGTGAAATGAATCAGAGTCAAATATCATTGAAATTAGGACAGAGTAACAAGAAGACAACTATTTAAACTCAGTCAACAGGTGAAAAAGTATTGATGAAACAAAGATGGAACCTCCAGAAGCTTGGGGTGGGGGGTAAACTATCACATTTTCAGTTGAATGTGATCAATTTTCAAACAAAATCCCAAATAAGGTATATAACAGACTCATCTGCCTACCTGAATAATTGAGGGAGAGGGACTGCTAGTTCAAAGGCTCTAGAATGCATGGGAGCCGGGTATCAATTAACACCTTTCTCCATTAAAAAACAAAAAAAAAAAACCCATCATTTCTGCAGAAGGGGTTTCTTTTAAGCAGTAATTCTAGATCAAAATAGGGAGGGGGAATGGCAGAGAGAGAGAGAGAGAGAGAGAGACTTAAAAAAAAAAAAAAAAAAAAGCAGCACTTGTCACAAAAAATTTGTCAAAGGGAGAAATCTCCCAAAATATGAGATCCAAGCAAATCTAACTGAAAATAGCCTGCAGACTGCTATTTTTCTTTCATTCTTTTTTATTGTCCAGAGATGGCAGGGAAGAGAGCTTGGATGTAACAGATTTACCTAAGAGTCCGTATCTAAAGATACCATGGCTTTTTCTACAGCTAATGGGAAAAACTTAAATGTGACCTTTGACAAATACTTATGCAAGCAACATAGGCCTTTTTTTTGCATTTGCATTGGTAAACTTTTGCCATATAATGCTAATTTTAAATTATGCCTAAAGGGTAAAAAAACTATTTTCATTACTCAGAAAAGAGTTCATAGTAAGAATAAAGTCAGTAGTCATAATAAATAGAATAATTATAAGTAGGTAATTGCACTATCATATAAGAGTTACATCTAGCTAGATATTCATTCAACAAAGTTAATGAAAAATGGATATATAAATAATTGTTAGATCAAATAATTAATTTACCACCTATTATATCAAATCAAGAGCTTTTAATCATGTTCCAGTTTATTTAAAATTTGAAAAAGATCAGTTAGCTATCATTGATTTATCTAAAGCTTTTTGATATTGTAAAACAGATATCAAATTATAATCGAGATCAAAAATTGAAAAATATCAAATTTGCATTGATTAACAATAAAATACTTTAATAGTTTATTTACTGCTAACCAGGATAAAATAGTTTTTGTCTTGAGTATTTTGATATTTTCCTACAATAAGAATTAGAAAACCTGAGATTATAAAATAAAATACAAAGGCAAAAGTACTGTTTACAAAATTGTAAATACACAACATTTTGATGTTTAATGTTTATTCTACAACTGTGAAGTGATGAAAATGTCTTTAAATTATTCAGAAAGTAATATCAAATTTTCAAGATGAAATGCTTGCAATTGTAATTAATTTCAATTTCATTAATCTATAGCCAATGTAAGAGCAAAATTTTTTCATACTCTATTGATAAAAAATTAGGAGGTTTGGATAAAATCTAACAACTATATAACAGTGTTGGTTGTCACTAAATCACTTTGTGGGTATGTGTCAAACCAAGTGCAATATAATATGGAGAGTGCTCAATATCTAGGATAGAGCTATTAAATAATAATAATAAATAAATATATATTAGATTAAATATATATATCTAATACATATTTATTTATACTATAATAATAATAATAATTATTATATATATATATATATATATATATATATATATATATATATATATATATATATATACTTGCATATCATGAGATCCCCCTCACATTTGATCCCCAAAAGATGAGTTCATCAAATATCCCATGTATCATGCAAATTCAATTTTGGATAATCTAGGCTTAACTTAATAAATATTATTTTACTTTTGAATACCAGTTTTTAATTTATTGCATTTATAAATAAACTTAAACTACAACTTATTTTTCTTAAATCCATATCATCATTTTAGAAAAAAAAAATATCCAGATGTTTCTTTTGGCAATGTATGACAATGATGGTATTGGAATAGAAGGATTAAGGTTTTGTTTACATTCAGTTTTGGTTAACAGCAATCAAAGCTGGTGGGTTTAAGCTGATAGCCTTTTGAAACCATTGATAATCTTATAGTAATAAAATGGTTTGGTTTCTTTGTTTTAATGGAATATCAACCTTTGTGGGTTATTTAATTCCAATGCCATCCTTGTAGAAGAACAGCAGTGATACTATTTAACCCATAGCTGGGAGGATAAGGGGGTTCCTGAGGGTATGAGTCCAAAAGTGAACGTAATAGCACAATGAGTTTGAAGTCGGTTACATAGTGGCTGAAGTTCAGCTCTGAGGCCATTTTGCCATAGGAACTCCCCACCACCACCTCACATAATGGGATATAAATATGGTTTTACTTACTATAACAACATTATCTCAATTTTACATGAAATGGGACTATTTGTCAATTTTTGGAGTTGGAAATTGTAAGCATACCATTTGGCCTAGGACTAGCCTTAGCCAACTATTTACACACAAAATTTGTATCTCATGTATGGTGCAACCTCACGATACGGGCTAAGATCTAGGTCTCAAAAAGTCAAATGATATGCAAGTATATATGGTAGTCGAGATGTTTTTATTTCTGAATGTCCTGGCACTAAAAAAATGTTCTAGTGATTAAAATAATAAATCAATGGTGCTAAATCTGGTGAATATGGAAGATGAAGTAAAACTGGGGATGTACTTTTTTTTCTTGGGTTTGTTTTGCTGGGTGAGAGGTCTTGCACGTCATGCTGGAAAATGACACATTTTCTGTCAACGAAAGCTGCACATGCATCATTGACATGCTCAACATACTCAAGTCTGAAGAATGCATCACTAACTCATAGTAAAAAATATGTTATTTTCAATCAAATGCAATATTATGATTACATCTAATACTACTGGTGTAAGTAAACAATATGCTAGTATACCGATCAGAGAAAAAAAAGGAATATAGCTATATGACAAAATTTAAATAACTCTTGCTGCTTAGCTTTCATTTCCAAATCAGGCTCTCAAGGATAATGGCTGCAAGTTTAGATCTCACTGAAAATCCTTTATTTTCAATTTGTAGAATTATTATTAGTAGAATAATGAGCTAGCAGGTGTAAGATAAAAGATATACTGGTCACAAATTGATAATTGTGCTTGACTCTCATGTGACAATGATGAATCCAAGTTCCTTCTTGAGATGTCTTTCCATTTTACTCAAGATAGTTGTGATGTTTAGACAAGGACTTGTTTCAAAAAATCATTAGCCAAAGTGGTTAGTCTTGCAGAGGGATATTTATTCGAAACATAAGTCACCACTTTTAAACTTGTAAAACCATTACTGACATGTACACAAAGAAAATACCAGTATTTACCATTGGGCATGTAGTAATTCTTGTAGAAAATGAGTTCAGAGTGGAAGGCATTTGCCACAATAAAAAGATGTGTCCAAGGCAAATCTGAATAAGAATCTTTTCACTAGCATTGTTTTGCCCGTGAAGCAAAATGTGAATTTTCCCGTAGAAGAAAGAACAGTGATTGGTTATGACACATGGAAAGAGCCATGCTTGGAATATCTCTGTGTGAACACATCTGAAGCAAAATAATTCAGGAATGGAACAGAGTGAAGAATTTGATTATGAAGTACTGAAAGCAGAAGTTCTGCTGAGCTGTATATGTCACAAGGTTCACAGACCTGAGCGCAGTTATTGAGTGGCATCCAGGAGACCAGAAACAACCACCCAGAAGCCCTCTACACTAATGACCAGTGATGTTGCAAACATCAAACAATTTGATCAATCATAGTCGAGGGCGACCAGAAGGCTCCCTTTTCAATAGCTACTACACAGAGGTGTAGGGGAGGGCGCTATTCCTTTCCCTGGATTGCTCCACTTTACCCCTGATACATACCTTATATTGCTGAGTGTTAAACAAGGAGGTATCAAGTACCATTTTTAAAGTCTTTGGTATGACACAACCTGGGATTGAACCCAGGTCTCCTGGACCACTGGCAAACACTCTACCCACTAGGCCAATGTATACAGCATACACCATGACACTCATTAAAGATCTTGTCTATTATAAGGACTAAATGTAGCCATCAATGTGGTCATCAATAATGAAGAACTCCATGTCTAATTTAGTTTAATTTTGCAGTATTTAATGGCTTACAAATTTGCATATTAATGAGACAGCAAGTTTTGTCTTTTAATGTTTTTAGTAGATCTGTTCTTTCCCCAAATATGAATGCTAAACTATTTGTAAATTTAACGTATAAACAAAAGTCATATTTGTTATGAACTTAACAAGTAAAAAAAAAAAAAGGACAGCTGACATGAAAATTTATAAATAAAATGTATCAATCTTATGATATTTGATGAAGTTTTGAAAAGTTAGAACAATTCATGGCCACTTAATATTTATGTAGGTTATGTATTAGTATCAATTACTGCCTGACAGCATCTGGGCATGTTTTCTGCAAATGATTGACAAAGATAATGTTTTAGGAAAACATTAAGTTTCTTTACAATATGGCAAAAGTGACAGTTGACAATCATTGTATGCCACAATTTGACTTTTTTCTCTCCAAAATCAGACAATTGATAAGTAATAATAAATAAGGAAAATAATCACTTCCTATGTGTGCCTGAGCCATTGAGTTTTCCTTAAAATTTGTGGCAATAATAAAAAAAAATTGTTCAGTTTTTTCACTGTTTTTTTTTGTCCAATACGAGAGCAGACTAAGATTTGATACTGAAAGTAATAACTTCTTTTTTTTTTTAAATTAAATATCTACTTTTTAATTTAAATTTGTAGAAATAATCTAGCTATACTGATAAAGTAAAATTATGTCTTTGGCTATATTTCTATTAACAGTTAATAATCAAATCTTATATTAAAAAAGAAATTTGTTTTTGTTTTATTTTTGTTAAAATCAATTTCTAACAGAACACTGAAGAGAGGAAAAAAAATCTATATTTCACGTATGATATTTGGCTTAACAAAGCAATATAAATAATTAAAGTATATTATATTTATTATGCAAAAATATCATTCTGTGAACTTTATTTAATAAAGAAAAGGTTGCTAAATTTTACTGTCCTTTGTTTTAGTTTCTTTGTTTAATGGCATGTTAACCTTCATGGGTTATTTAATGCCAAAGTCATCTTGTAGAAGAACAATAGTAATTCTATTTAACCCATAACTGGGGGAATAAAGGGGTTTATACTTTATGGTCATTTGATATTCACTGTTCTATAATTAAAACATTAAGCACAATAAAATAGAAAAAAATATTTATAAGAAAGAGTTAATTAAAAACTACATTGTTAAACAGAAAAAGATAGTAAATTAAATTTAGGAAACTAGTGTTAATAACTAGGGCGCCTCTGGTGGTGTAATGGTTAGCAAGCTCGACTAGCAAACTTACACGAGTGAGTTCGAGTCTCATTGGGTGCCCCTTTCATATGGCCTTGTGCCGCATCTAAGTAAAATGCTTAGTAAATTACAACTAGTGTTAATAACAATGCATAGTAACTGATAAGACATAGGAAGGTGAAGTGTAAAATGCAACAGCTAAAAAAATTTTCTTTAAATTAAAAAAAAAAAAAAAAAAAAAAACAATTTCCATATATGGATTATTTCCAGGTGAAAAAATGTGGTAAGAGTAACCAGAGGCCAAACATTTTTAGGCCTGACTTTTCCAATGTAGGTATCATTATAGAATAAGAAAAGTTTTAGTAAATGAGACAAAAGTTTATTAAAGTTCAGCTTCGTGTTACCTTTACTGCATAGTTCACCTGGTAAAAATGTCCTTATTTGGTAAACACAGCAGCTTTGGCTTGTTTACTAAAACTTTTCTCTTTCCCCAATACCTTAATTGGAAAAAGGTTAAAAAATGTTTGGCTTTGGGTTATCCTTACTGTGCTTTTAAACTGGACTATAATGAATATATAGTATTTTTCCCTAATTATAAAATTCAATTGAATTTGACAAACAATATTCTAAAGTAGACATAAATTTAGATAACAAATATACAAGAAAATAATCACCAAAGGAGAAAATAGAATGAAGAGTATCCTGTATCCAGAATAAAAACTTAAAAGACCAACATATTCATATCTATTCATTTTATGCTAAGCTATTTACCAATGACTGTAAGGTATTTCTTTCTGAAAAAAGATAAAATTTTTTTTTTAAAAACACAAGGTATAAAAATAAGTATGTTAAAGTATTCATTTATGACAAAGGGTAGGAAATTTATAAAACTTAAAGTAAGAAATGATAAGTAATTTACAGATTACCACTCACTTTGTAGCTTGCGGAAAAGTTCCCTCATGGTGTCTGGCTTGTCAAAGCTTGTACGCAAGAGTTGCAGAGTGTCTTTATTAGCAATTACCAGTTTCTGTGAAAAGGAAAACAATAAAAAGGATTTTTTTCTTTTCCAAAATGATTACAAAATAGAAAAGTATGAGGGTTAACTGAAAAGTTCATGGGCTCACCAAGATACTCTCATAGAATGCAAAGAAATGAGGTTCATTTATCGACAGTCTTCTTCACAGTTCACTAAATTCTTCTATTGCTGTTGCAGTGTTTGAATCCCATTGGATTAAAAAGTCATCAACAGCAGATATGATATCAGCCAATGAACTTTTCAGTCTACCCTTGTATACATTTATGGGCAAGATACAACTCGGTCAATTTTCAAGCAGAGTACAGTTAGTTTTCAGAGTTTGCATTCTCCTAGACTGGTTACCATTACAAGGCTAAAGAGCCCAGCCTATCCTAGTATTTGGGAGAAGAGGAGAACAGATGGATTCATGCCTTTCCCAAAGGTATAAGTGAAACAGAGTCTTGTCCAGGGTATGAACTCAGGTTATCAATTTCGTTTACTTCAATGGTAACTTACACTAAGTGTGTTATTGGATTAGTAAAAGCATCGGCAAGGACTGAACTCATTATCCTTTGCAAATGAGTCTGTGAATTCAGCTTATCACTTTTGTTACTCCCAACATGTCAACAGATTAATTTTTTTCTTATATCATAATCCAAAAATAATATATTTTGCATGAAGTGAAATGTGTAGTAATTAGGGGTCGCTTCACAGTCACTGAAAAACCCTCAGGAGTTGAGTCGATGTCGACTATGTAGAGAATTCTGTAAGCTCGGTCCAGAAAGCTTAATCCAGGACTTTCTCTTCTGAGGGACACTTTTTGTGTATCACCGTCCAGCACAATTTCTATCTTCAATTACCATCAACAGTCTCACCAAACGTCTCTAGCTTAGAAAAGTGCCCTTCTGAAATGTCTCTTCCAATCACCTTGATATAAAGTATCTCACCAACCATAACACTTGAGTTCCCTACAAACACTACCGTGTCTCTGTCTCCCCGGCTTTTTTTATGGGCTTAGAGCTTAGCATATGTCTTTGTCAAGTTTCGTCAGTCTCATAAGAATCCGAGATCGTGAGTTCTTAAAACACGACATTAGAGTGGCCATTTTCGCCTTTGCATACCAGGTACACACAAGCACATTTTTCCAGGGGTAAGTCCATTTCTCTTCTACAAAATGCAAACAGCCTCATCCAGGATTTGAACTTAGGTCACCAAATCCATTTCCTATGACAATATATGTTACACTATAAGCACCCCCAGGAGATAGGAAAGTAGTAGACAAATTGAGGAACATAAACAAGTAGATTAAAAAGGAAATGTTACGCGTAATATTAATTTATTTATTTTAGTAGATAATAAAAAAATAATTAAAAACAAAAATGAATGCTGATAATATTCATCACAATCAGATCTCTCTCACAGGTCACATTACCTAGTTTAGTCAAGGGGATATTACTCATGCAATATATCTTGGCCAGGAATAGCCTCTCCAAGTCTACAAATGGTTTTGAATTCTTAGTTTTCCTTCTTCTAAACTGGTTATCATACCAAGGTTAAAGAGCCAAGTCTACCCTACTATTTAGTCTAACTAGAGGGAGAATTAGTGTTATTTGAAATGCAAATCAATACTGACTTTATAAAAGTTATCAATCAATCCAAATACATTAAAACATAAAATCTCTATAACATAACCATAAGAAAATTTACAAAATTTTTTATCTGACCTTAAGTTCATCAACTTGATTGGCCACATGAATCATCAGGCGTTCTGACATGTACTTCATTCCATAGGGACCAATTAATTCTGCAAGTGCTTTTAACTCTGGAAATATATAAAAGATAAAAACAATTTTTTTAAAATGTTAATACAGCTATGGAGATTAAAAATACTTGAAAAAAATCTTTTAAAAGTTATTCTAAGATCCTCTTAGATTATTATCATTATTACTTTCTTTTTTCAAAAAGTGTATATGATTGATCAGAAATCACATTTACATGTACATTTTTTTATGTAATTGTTTTTTTAATTTTTTTTTTTTGCACACAGTTAAGTGATATCATGAATCCTATCTAATACTAATAATTATATGGTTTCAAGGAATTGTTTCTATTTAATAAGTAATTTATTACCACACTAGACATGCAGGACACTGCAGGAGAAGCAGGGATGAGCTCATAAGTGATATACTCCTATGGACCCCCACATATGGCCGGGCAAAAGCAGGACAACCAGCTCGAACATACATACAGCAGCTATGTGAGGATATGGGATGTAGCCCTGAAGACTTGCCAGAGGCGATGAACGATAGGGAGAAGTGGCGAGAGAGGGTCAGGGATATCCGTGCCTGTGGCACAACATGATGATGATGATGATGATGATTCCTATCTAATACAAATAATTTTTAAACAGATCTATTTGACCCATAGATGGGACCCTAACAGGAACTACTACTCTGGGTTAGTCAACTGGGGAAAAATTGTAAAAAATCTCCAGAAATGAATCATCAACAGATGCAGTTCAATATCATACTCAGCTCACCCCATTTTTTTTGGAGTAGGAAGGGGTCTAACTTTTCTGCAGGAGAAACAGGATATTCTAAACACTGCCAACAGGGCATTGTGGTAAGATAGCAATAGCAATACAATCAAGATAGTAATAGCCATACAATCAAAAGCAAAATTTAAATAAAGTTAATTTTACCTAATTCCTTCTAATCGGGATCCAATGACAGTAAAATTTTTGAGCCAAGTCAATATACTTAGAAAAATATAATTTTGAATATGAAGAAAGTTTCAAAACCTGTTTTGTAATTGTGTTTCGTAAGTTAAATTGTTTTTTAGTTAAAGGTAGTCATAATGTCCAGAGAAAATTATTGTTATAAAGTATATATTTTAATAAGCAAATTTTTATTAAAAACTGGCTTGAGTTTCTGAGACATTTTGAAATTTTAAAGAGAAAATGATGATTTCAAGTAAATCATAATTTGTAAAGAGAATCTGAAATAACCAAGGAAATTTAGTCATCTTAGATTTAAATATCTGCTGTGGTATAGAATTTTTTTTAAAAAGTTAAAAAATATGTTGTTGCAAACTTGTTTTGAGAAGAAAAAAAGAGGAAAAAAACAAAACAAAAAACCTTTGATTTTAAAATTTGTAAGATTAAATTCAGCTATTTTTACAAGGCAAATTAAAAACTAAAACAAACTAAAATCAATAATTATATATATACATACATACACAAACATTATATATATATATATATATATGATGCATTTTTTTGTTTGTTTTTGTTTCATAAAAAATAAGCACTAACCTGTCAAATCTGCATATTCCTCAGCAATGAAAGGTACTTGGCCTTCAGTGGTCAAACTTACAAATGCCTTCTGATTGGGTGAGTATACAATCTGACCTGCATTGCAAGTGACTTTCCACATAAGAACTTCCAGATACCTGATAAATTTAAAAGAGGTAGAAATAATGAATCTATTAATATTGAATAGTACAGCTTGTTAAAATTCAAATTAAAAAAAAAATATTGTGTGTGTGTGTGTGAGAGAGAGAGATGTTTGTGACCATTTTTTCTCAAAAACTGGATATGTCCATCATCTGAAGTTTTATGAGAAATGTGAAGAGGACAAACTTCAAAGTAAAGTGATATCACTTGCATCATTTACAGTCAAATGTGCAAATTTTTGTCTGGCTTGAAAAGGCACATGGCAGTGCATAAATATCTTTTGCAAGTACTGAAACATCTACAGTCATCCCTTTGTTTATCTGTCATCTCAGGTGGTTTGAAAAGTCATTCATAAAGGGTTTTGGTACAATTGTAGCATAGTCTACTACAGTATTTAAAGTCGACCATATTTTTGTATGTGGTCTACCAAAATATTTGACTCATTAGTCTTTCTTCTAATGAGTCATTGATCTTGAGATGTAAGCACTTGATTTAGATTCAGTTTATGCCAAGTATTCAAACTAAATTAAAGTGAAAAAAGAGATACAAGACCACATAAATAAGATTTTTGCCAATGAATTTTACTGAACTGTCATTTCTAATAAAGAATGTGTATACACATTTCTAAAAAAAAAAAATACGACCTAATTAATATTGCCAGAGAAGTGGAACTATGCCATAAAACAGATCTGTTATGGCAAAAAAAAAAAATAAATAAATAAATAAATAAAAGTATAACTGAAAAGATAAATTTGGACTGGTTTTAAGTGCCCACCAAAAAGATACCAAACATCACAGTCAAAATGGAGCTGATTTCTTTATTGTCTTTTTCCAACATATACAAACTGTTTACAAGTCTGAATATTTTAATTGCTTTTTGCTTATTTTAAATTTGATAAATATTTTTAGTAGTAAATCTGTAATAAAGTTTAAATTCATACTAAATTTTAATTTATAAAATTGATTTTGAAAGTTAGCGTGCACATTACATTAGAAATAACAGTAGACCACATACTACAATAAAAAAAAATGCAGCAAACCACAAAGAACCAGATTTATTGAACATGATTTTTTGATAAAACTTACCAGACTGTATAATTAAAGGTAATTGTCTTCTCACCACTGAATCCATCTGATGGCTGAGTCTGTTGAGGTAGGACATTATTGAAAACCCTAGCAATGTCAATAGAAACTGTAAAAAAGATAAAATAAAGATTAACATTTTATAGAAAAACAGTAGAGCTGATTTAGAAGCAGTTCTGTAGATTAAATACAGGTAATAGAATCTTTAATGTTAATGACTATTCAAACACAGATTGTTATTTTAAATATTGCAGGACTGATGTAATTCTGTAATTCAATAAAGTTTTAAGCTTATAATTAAGCTTAATTAAATTTTAAGCTTATAAATAAGAGTGGGCTATAGAAGGCATTTTATTGGTGAGGAGGCCATATCTTCAAATTCAAGTGGGGTCAATTATTTTAAAGAAGTTTGGTCTATCAAAACACTAAAAAAAAAAAAAAAAAAAAAAAAAAAAAAAATGAAATTTTTCTATCAAAATTGAAACATTGCTTGTCATTTATGCATGGGACAACGAGGAATTAAATAAATAAACAATATGTTTTTGGACAGAAAAATTATTTTCCAATTGCTTATGCCTAAAATAAATGGAAAAGACTTCTCTTCAAACTTTGCTTTTGAGAGGGGGGTCCTATGGAGTAATAATTAAAGTGCTGGACTGTAGCCTTAGAGTAAGTGACTTCAAACTCCAGTCATGCTATTTCATTCACTTTCGGATTACTACCCTTTGGAAAGGTATGAACCCCTTATCTCACCAGGCATGAATAAAATAGTATCAGTATTGTCCTTCTACAAGGACAGCTTTGGCATTAAATAACCCAAGAAGGTTGATATGTCATTAAACAAAGAAACCAAACCAAATGAAACCAAAAAGCATGTAAACATGATAGATTATATTAAAAGGCTGATGTGTGAA